>BRDA01017538.1:0-10163 GCA_036984385.1 Crenuchus spilurus | reverse complement strand
TAATCACTAGAATAGGAGATATTAGTCCATAAACAACCTGAATAAACACTATTAATCACTAGAATAGGAGATATTAGTCCATAAACAACCTCAACAAACATTATTAATCACTAGAATAGGAGATATTAGTCCATAAACAACCTCAACAAACACTATTAATCACTAGGAGATATTAGTCCATTAACAACCTTAATAAACACTATTAATCACTAGGAGATATTAGTCCATTAACAACCTCAATTAATACTATTAATCACTAGAATAGGAGATATTAGTCCATAAACAACATCAATAAACACTATTAATGACAAAAATAGGAGATATTAGTCCACAAACAACCTCAATAAACACTATTAATCACTAGAATAGGAGATATTAGTCCATAAACAACCTCAATAAACACTATTAATCACTAGAATAGAACATATTATTTGTACATTTTTTGAACTTTTTTAAATATAAATTTAACTTGCAGCTACATGTAAAATATTTGTAATGTAATTGTTAACACGTTTATTAATTAAACAAGCCCACAACAAATAAATTAATCATAATATTGACATTAAACTAAAGAACATTAAAGATGAAAGATGAGTACGAGCTTCACAAAGCTCATACTTGTGTATTAGGCGCCTCCTGGTGGTGTGCAGCTGTATGAGCACTGCGATTATATAATACACTAAACATTATTTACTACAGAGTAGAGTCCAGCTGACTCTCCAGACTTGAAGCTCATTAACCATCTGAAATATGATGATGATGATGGTGGTGGTAGTGGTGGTCAGACAAAGCTGATCTGATTAAAATCACCCAACAGTAAAACTAATACTGATTTCTGAAATGTATAAATTATTTTGTATTTATTCTGAATTTTATAAATCGGTTTAAATGTGTTTTCTTTGAGGCCTGTAAACACAAGTCGTATTCCGTAAATAAACGCTCTAAATTATAATGTTTTTATTTGGAATTTGACAGAAATGTTTGTAAAGTAAAATACATGTTGATTATTACTCATACACAAGTCTATAATTTGTAAAAACAGAAAGTGAAATTCGTAAAAAACTGGACTAACTGATCGATGTTTCTGTGATCACCGTCTCCATGGTGAAGGTGGCGTTTGAGCGGCTGCTCTGTGCTCGATTGAGTCTGTCTGTAGTGAAGCTGACTGAGAAGCTAAACTGACAAGAACCGAGCGAATAATAATAAAATAATGTCCTCAGAGAAGGTAAGAGCAGCTTTGACCATCATTTCTACACTTATTTGACTTGATTACAGCCGTGCTGTGACACAGAGAGCAGAGATGTGCCGTTTAAACCCATTATAATCTGCCTGTTAGCCTGTAGCTAAGCCATGCTAAGTCAGTCAGACATATCTGTGCTTAATATTAACACTTTTATTATCACAGGTATCGGCTTACATTTTATTCTGCATTATTGTCATCATGTGAAGAAATGTTTTTTTTACTGATATTCTCACTACAAAGCTGAAGCGTCTAGATCGTAACTCCCCTATTCGACCTTAAATCTGATCAAAACTCCCTATTTCACTTTAAATCTACTTAAAACTCTCCATTCCACCTTAAACAGTGCAATAGTCACACTCAGGATCCTGTACAGTTGAAGTTATAGTAAAGTGTCTGGTTAGAACTCCCCGTTCCACCTTAAATCTAATTAGAACTCCCAATTTCACCTTAAACAGTGCAGCAGTCACCTGGTACTGTTACAGTTATTGTAAAGTGTCTAATTAGAACATTCCACCTTAAGAGAGTATCAGTCATTCGGAGGCTCCTGAGTCTGTATAGCTTGCTACAGTATTTAAGGTGGAATTTGGAGTTTTAATCAGATTTAAAGTGGAATGTCGGTTTCTGATCAAATTTAAGGTGGAATAGGGAGTTTTAATCTTATTTAAGGTGTTATGGGGAGTTTTAATCAGATTTAAGGTTGAATGGGGAGTTCTAATCAGGTTTAAGGTGGAATGGGGAGTTCCAATAATCTACCTTTAGCTTTGTTTCTCTACTTCTGTACAATTCTTCCACAGTATCTGTGTTTTTATTAGAATTATAACCAATCCTGTAAATTCTAGTGCATATTCAAGCATCAGAATCTGATGAAAACGTTCATTTGTGTTCATAATTTAATTCAGAAAGCTAAACTATCATATATTTCATAGCTTACAGCCTCAGTGTACAGTGTGTGTGTGTGTGTGTGTGTGTGTGTGTGTGTGTTTCACTGCACAGCTGGGTAGTCCTACACGGGTGACTGTGTCACTTTCACTTTAGAATATTCTGTTTTTTATTTGTGGTTCTGAAAAATAATTAAACATAATTAAAATGTGTCGTTTCTCATGAACACGCTCAGATGGAAACACAAATGAGACTTTAGCTGAGGTCTCAGACCTGCCACTACTGAGAAACAGACCCCAGCATTCTCACGTCTCCTCTTCAGTTTTAATGCTGATCTCAATAAAGTCTCGCATTTTGCTCAGATTTACTAAAAACAATTAATTGCATTATGAGCTCATTAATTTGTCATCCAGGACTAGAAGACAAGAGTCTTCTCAGTTGTAGTGTCTCATGTGTCATGCAACTTCTCTGAAGCACTTTTATGCAGCAGTTGTGTTAACTCTGTCTTCTTTTTTTAATCCTATTTAAAAATAAGAAAATAACCAAAGAAGACACGTGGAGATCTGAAGAGTTGAGGAGGCATATACAGGTAGGTTGTGTGTGTGTGTGTGTGTGTGTGTGTGTGTTTATTACTCAATACATACATTCTATACAAATACATTTTCAGTCATCTAAGAATGTGACATAGTTGTTTAAAAAATAGTATTTGGTGCATTATGAAGGTTTATGAACCCTCAGTTAAAATGTGTGTCCTGACATTTTCCTTTAGAATTTGCTGGTATAATTCAGAATTAATTGCTCCATCAGGCTGTCCAGCCCAGATGCAACAAAACAGGCCCAAACCATGATACTACCACCACCGTGTTTCACAGATGGGATTCGGTTTTCATGCTGGAATGCAGTGTTTTCCTTTCTCCAAATTTCACCTTTAAAGCAAAAATATCTATTTTAGTCTCATTTGTCTCCTAAATTTTGTTCCAGTTGTCCCAGAAGAGCTTTGATCTTTAGGAAACTGCAGATGAGCAGTGATATTCTTTTTGCAGAGCAGCAGATTTCTCTTTGTAACCCTGCTATGCACACCATTGTTGTTCAGTGTTGTCCTGATATTGAACTCATTAAGTTACTTTGGGTTCCTTTGTGACCTCGACGACTATTACACGCCTTGCTCTTGTAGTGATCTTAGTTGGTGGACCACTCCTGTGGAGGGTAATAATGGTCAAGCATTTCCTCCATTTGTACACATCTGTCTGGCTGTAGATTTGTGAAGTCCAAATTCTATAGAGATGCCTGATGAGCATCATCTACCCTTCTTCTGAGATCCTTACAAATCTTCTTTGTTCATGATGCACTTCCACAAATGTGCTGTGAAGATCAAACATTGCTAGATCCATTTCTTTAGATAAAACACAGCTGATTGTCATCTTATTGATTGACAGCACATTGTAAGTTTCAGCAGTCACAGACATTAATATTAGACTGTTTATCTCAGCAGATACTTTGGTAATTGTTTTCATTATGACTGTCCGACTGAACTGAATGAAGCTGCTTTATGTGTGCAGGGACAGGATGAAGAGAACAGGAGGAAAGAACGATCTAAAAGAGAAGAAACACACCAAAAACAGAGGAGCGCAGAGTCTACAGACCGCAGACACAGAGACGAGAGGAGAGAGAGAGCAAAGCACAGTGAGCCGGAGCGAGTCAGAGAGGAGGAGAGGCAGAGGAGAGAGAGAGAGAGGGATGGAGAGAAACGAGCTGACCGAGATGAGAAGGAGAAGAGGGACAAAGAGAAAGAGAGACAGAGAGATAGATATAAAGACAGAGAGAGAGAAGGGGACTCTGCCAGGTACAAAGAGAGAGACAAAGAGAGGGAAGAGAGGGATAGACAGAAAGATGGAGAGAGGGGGAAAGAGAGAGACAGACGTAGAGATCAGGAAGACAAGGATAGAGTGAAAGAGAAGGACAGGGAGAAAGAGAGACATAGGGATAGAGAGGGGGAGAAAGAGAGAGAGAGGCATAGACATAGGGAAGAGAAGGACAGAGTAGAGAAAGACAGAGAGAGAGTGAAAGACAGGGATCCAGAAAAAGAGAGGGATCGGGAGAAAAGGAGGACGGAACGAGAAAAGGAAAGAAGAAAAGAAAAAGACAGAAGTGTATATGTGGAAGAAGTAAGCAAAGAAAAAGCGAGGGAGAAGAGAGAGAGACAGAGAGAGAGAGAAGGAGAGAAGTCTGAGTACACAGACAGAGGTGAGATGATGACAGTGTTTAATGTGGTGTGTGATGTTCTCTGTAGACTCTGCCGATGTTTTAATAAATGAAGCGCACTTTTCTTTTTCCAGAAGACAGAAGAGAGAGAAGAAGACGAGAGAAAGAACACTATGTAAGTTACCAAATAAAAGTTCTAAATAAATGTGTAGTGTAGGGAAGCACAATGTGTGAGCAGCTGATATATTTGTTGATGAATTGAAAAAATGATCATCAACCTTCTTCTAGACCCAACAGCGCTCTCTGCTGCCCACGTTTTTAATCTCTGCTGATTCTGGCCACAGATGAGCATAAATTGAAGATCTTGCCTTATTTACATAAAAATTCTTTGTTTAAATGATTTATATAATGTCCGAATTGGCCATGGTGAGTTGTTACACAATAATATGGATATTCTTTATATATATATATATATATATTTAAGCCCAACAGTCAGAAACTAGTAGACAGTTTTGAGCTGTGATTTGTCAGCAGCTGGAACTGAAATAAACCAATAAGAGCACAGGAGTTCACCTCAGTGACCAAACTCTGCACAGCTGGTCCTTTACAATAACTAATAAGGGGAAACGGGCTGGCCCCAGCAGAATCCAGAGGCCAGTTGATGCAAAGTGCTTGCGGTCCCTAACCTGTGTTGCTTGTCTCTAACACTCCTGTACTGTCATATGTATTGTATCATAATGTTCATACTAATACACAGATCTCATTTTCTCTAAACTGTCACTTTAAAGCTGATGTTCCTGTAATACTGTGAGTTTAAACTGATGTCTCTGTTGCAGGAAGCTGGAGAGACACCACATCAGCACAAAGACAGAGAAGGAGAGAGGACGAGAGACAGAGAGGGCGAGAGGACAAGAGACAGAGAAGGAGAGAGGACGAGAGACAGAGAGGGCGAGAGGACGAGAGACAGAGAGGGCGAGAGGACAAGAGACAGAGAAGGACTGAGGACGAGAGACAGAGAAGGACTGAGGACGAGAGACAGAGAGGGAGAGAGGACGAGAGACAGACAGGAGAGAGATAAACACAGTGAGAAGAGACACGAGGAGCTGAAGAAGAGCAGCAGTGATCAGAGACACAGAAAAATGGAAGAAAAGGTAAAAAACTAAAGTCCTGAGTTTAGGACAGAATTGTGATATTAAGATCAAAATCACACGTTTCTACTTTACCTCAGACATTATTATATCTGACACTGTATCATTTAAAGAGCTGTGTTAGTGGTTTTTATTTTTAACAAAAAATATACACTCACTGGCCACTCCAGTAGCTACCTTCCCATGTCAGGCATCGTACCAGTGCAACACGCACTAACACACCACCACCACATCAGTGTTACTGAGAATGATCCACCTGCTCCGTGGTGATCCTTCCCCTTATTATTCCAACAGGAAAAATTAATAAACACACTCCTAAACCTTAAATGTAAACATGCTCCTAAACCTTAAATGTAAACATGCTCCTAAACCTTAAACATAAACACGCTCCTAAACCTTAAAACGTAAACACGCTCCTAAACCTTAAACATAAACACGCTCCTCAACCTTAAACGTAAACACACTCCTATATGTAAACACTCTCCTAAACCTTAAACGTAAACGCGCTCCTAAACCTTAAACGTAAACACGCTCCTAAACCTTAAACGTAAACACGCTCCTAAACCTTAAACGTAAACACGCTCCTAAACCTTAAACGTAAACACGCTCCTAAACCTTAAACATAAACACTCTCCTAAACCTTAAACGTAAACACACTCCTATACGTAAACACACTCCTAAACCTTAAACGTAAACACGCTCCTAAACCTTAAACGTAAACACGCTCCTAAACCTTAAACATAAACACGCTCCTAAACCTTAAACGTAAACACGCTCCTATACGTAAACGCGCTCCTAAAACTTAAATGTAAACACACTCCTAAACCTTAAACGTAAACACGCTCCTATACGTAAACGCGCTCCTAAAACTTAAACGTAAACACACTCCTATACCTTAAATGTAAACACGCTCCTAAACCTTAAATGTAAACACGCTCCTAAACCTTAAATGTAAACACGCTCCTATTCATAAACACTCTCCTAAACCTTAAACGTAAACACACTCCTATACGTAAACACTCTCCTAAACCTTAAACGTAAACACACTCCTAAACCTTAAACGTAAACACGCGCCTAAACCTTAAACATAAACATGCTCCTAAACCTTAAAACGTAAACACACTCCAAAACCTTAAACGTAAACACGCTCCTATACGTAAACGCGCTCCTAAAACTTAAATGTAAACACGCTCCTAAACCTTAAATGTAAACACGCTCCTAAACCTTAAATGTAAACACGCTCCTATACATAAACACTCTCCTAAACCTTAAATGTAAACATGCTCCTAAACCTTAAATGTAAACACGCTCCTAAACCTTAAATGTAAACACGCTCCTAAACCTTAAACGTAAACACGCTCGTATACGTAAACACGCTCCTAAACCTTAAATGTATACACGCTCCTAAACCTTAAACGTAAACACACTCCTATACGTAAACACTCTCCTAAACCTTAAACGTAAACACACTCCTATACGTAAACACTCTTCTAAACCTTAAACATAAACACACTCCTATATGTAAACACTCTCCTAAACCTTAAATGTAAACACGCTCCTAAACCTTAAACGTAAACACGCTCTTATACGTAAACACGTTCCTAAACCTTAAATGTAAACACGCTCCTAAACCTTAAACGTAAACACACTCCTATACGTAAACACTCTCCTAAACCTTAAACGTAAACACACTCCTATATGTAAACACGCTCCTAAACCTTAAACGTGAACACGCTCCTATACGTAAACGCGCTCCTAAACCTTAAACGTAAACACGCTCCTAAACCCTAAACGTAAACACGCTCCTAAACCTTAACCGTGAAAACGCTCCTAAACGTTGTGGAAAGCCTTTTATGTTTACGTCATATTAAACCCTGTGGATTAAGAATTGGATTTCACTCAAGTTCATGTACCTGTGAAGGCAGAAGAGCAAACACTTTTGGCAATATGCCGTGTGTGTATGTATGTGTGTGTATATATGTATGTATATATATATACTAGTCCTGGACTACATTACTTTGCTGAATGACCATTCTAAAGTGTCTTTAGTTTAGGCTTAGGCCTAAGCTGTCACATTTACTTTTCATTATGAATCTACTTCACCTCTTTATTGTGTCTGAAACTACTTTCTAATGTTCACTTTTAAATGTAAAATAAGTCTTA
This sequence comes from Crenuchus spilurus, assembly GCA_036984385.1. Taxonomy (NCBI): domain Eukaryota; kingdom Metazoa; phylum Chordata; class Actinopteri; order Characiformes; family Crenuchidae; genus Crenuchus; species Crenuchus spilurus. The sequence continues at coordinate 2,528 of BRDA01017538.1, read as the reverse complement.
ACTTTAGTATGTGTGTTCCTGCAGGTAAACATTATTAATATTAATATTCATGACATCACATGGTGGTACGGTCCTCTGTGTACCAGGCACTGCCTGTATTATGTAAAACATTCGTCCTGTGTACATGCAGGTGGAGAATGAAGTTGAGGACAGTAAAGCAGCAGAAGAGGATTATGGGAATGAAGACTATGAGGAGGACTTTGAGGTAGGATGAAAGGTTCAGGCTCTAGTGTTTGATTTATAGATGTGGAGTAAGATAATCATGTTTATTTTGTGTTTTTGTGATTTGTCTGCATGCGTGTAAATGGATTATTTCCTACAAGAAAATGGTGAGTTTATGATGTAAAACCATTCAGACTAATGACCCTATTTAGCCTTGTGTGTTTATAAAACTAGTATGAGGATCACATCCTGATAGCATTTTAACCACATTTGGTAGTCAAGTGTCTCTGTTTACTTTGTGGGGCATAATATGCAAATCAACTCAAAAACATGAGCTAACTCCTAAACGTGAATTCCTAGTAGATGTAGCTGATCCGTCTTGCTGAGTTAAACACCAGTAGTGAAGACTGGCCAAAAACTGGGGTCATACTTTGGTCAGAAAGTTCAGGTTGGTCTGAGAATTGGCGAGCTGGGACAGGGGGTAGAGGAGCTTGCGTTTTCTAAGGAGGTCTAGTTATAATTTATAGTTGAATTAGCATAATGTACCATTATATTACCAAAGCAGCTAACCAAGTTTGACCAAGTTCAAGTTCTATTTTCATTCAAAATAACTTGTGTAGGGGTTCAGCGGGCAAAGACGCTACCACTATGACCCGAGGATCACGAGTTTGAATCCCGGTCATGCTGTTTGCCATCAACAGTCGGGGCCCAAGAGAGCAAAATTGGCAGTTCTCTCTCTGGGCAGGTAGATGGCGCTCTCACTCTCACATTGTAATGTGCGCTGGCTCAGGCGTCTACTGATTGGTCCAATCAGAGCTGGGGACCCTGTGTGCCTTCCTCTGAGCGCGTTAGGCTCTCCAGTGACGGCGTATCAGCGGTGGTTCGAAAAGAAGCGGTGGCTGCATCACACGCACCGGAGGAGGCTTGTGCTTGCCTGCACCCTCCTAGAGTCAGGGACATTGCAAAGTGATGGCGAGAGGCCTAACGGAGGGGATGGGCTAATGGGCTACCACTACATTGGGAAGGAGATAAAAATTAGCAAAAACCTAGAAATAAATAAAAATAAATAAATAAAATAATTTGTGTATATGTGTAATTTATTATTACTCATATTATTACTTGTTAGGTTATAATAACAAATATTATAGTTATTACTATTATCTCATTTAATACCATTATAAAGACATGAACACAAAGTCAAATCTTATACAAATATTTACACGTCTAACATGTTTGTACGTTATTGTTTTTACTGTTGTTATATATCATTTAACAGAAACACATTGAGAGAATAAACAGTTTAGAGGGACGTGCTTGATGACAGATATGAAAACTGACCTTCTGGGACTCTGAAATCTTCATGTTTTATTGATTTAATGAATATTACAATATTGCCAAACCATCTGTAGACCTTTTCACCGGCCTGATGGACACCTCTGAATTTGGTGGCCCTGGGACTTTGACCTTTCTCTGCAGGACTACGAGGAAGACTTTGAGGAGATGGAGGAAGATGAAGTAAACGGAGGAGAGGAGAATGAAAAGGAAGAGAGAGAAGAACAAAATGAACTGAGTCTGCGGAGGAGAGCAGAGGTAGAGGCCATCCGGAGAGCGATGCAGCAGGAAAACGAGCTGGTCAGCTCTGCCCATTCCCAGGCTGACCAGGCCCAGAGAGGTAACCATGGACCACCTGTTCATTTGTTTGGTTTAACTCAGGATAGAAGTGATAGTTGATGTAAGATGTGTAGGTTTAGATGTGTTTTATTAGCAGATTTCTGATGACCCACTGAAGGTATTAGAATAATCTACATTTATAATATGTAATGTATGCGATGTTGACTAAGACTGAGTGGCTTTGATGCTACTGGTGTATTTATACACAGGACTGTATTATCACTATACTCAGTTCTGTATTAGTGCCACACTGTCTGTTGTGCGGTGTTGGTCCCGTCCTTCATACTGTATTGTTTTGTTTTTATTGTATTGTATTATTTCCCTGTGTTGGACATCCTGTTTTCACTTCACTGTGTACTGTGTCTGAAATCACCACAAAACCTGTTGAGTTGACGTGAGTTGACGTGAGTTGAGTTGACGTGAGTTGAGTTGACGTGAGTTGAGTTGACGTGAGTTGAGTTGACGTGAGTTGAGTTGACGTGAGTTGAGTTGAGTTGACGTGAGTTGAGTTGACGTGAGTTGAGTTGACGTGAGTTGACGTGAGTTGAGTTGAGTTGAGTTCACGTGAGTTGAGTTCACGTGAGTTGAGTTCACGTGAGTTGAGTTGACGTGAGTTGAGTTGACGTGAGTTGAGTTGACGTGAGTTGACGTGAGTTGAGTTGACGTGAGTTGACGTGAGTTGAGTTGACGTGAGT
>BRDA01017537.1:30073-39098 GCA_036984385.1 Crenuchus spilurus | reverse complement strand
ATCCAGTTATTGTATTGGAGTTTCCCAAAAAATGCATTTGTTGATTAAATATAAAATAAATATAAAAAATATATAGAAAAAAACATATAAAAAATGCATGTTTTGTTTGTGGCAATGATACTTTATACTCAATTCTGCTGCAGAATATGAAGGGAACAACAGTAGCCTTGGAGGTCACATACATATACACATATTGGTATTACTATATTTGTGAGTACTTGTGTGCTAATGTACACTGTATGAAATTATTTGATGCTTTAATATACAGCGCCATTAAACAAATTAGAGCATTGTTAAAGTTATTTTTGTTCATAATCTAAGCTAAATTGTCACTTTTTATATTTACTGCATGTAAAGTGACACTTCCAGCCTTTACTGTTTTGATCAGTATGGCTAGTAGCTCATTATTAATTAGAATATTAGAATATTTCAAGATAATTGCACTTCAAACAGTGTCAAGATTAAAACAAAAAGGTTTGAAGTATGTCTCCTTATTTGTATTGAATATAATATATATGACAGTTTACCTTTTGAATTAAATTGTGAACACAAATCAACATTTTCCAATACTCTAATTATTGGAGATGCACTAGTATTACACTGGCAGTACCAAGGAAGTGACAACTTCGTAATCTTACTATTTGAAATCCAGTTATTGTATTGGAGTTTCCCAAAAAATGCATTTGTTGATTAAATATAAAATAAATATAAAAAATATATAGAAAAAAACATATAAAAAATATAAAGTAATATAAAAAAGAAACCTATTAAAAGTCTACTAAACTGGCATTTTCCTATTCCACTGGCTTTTGTAATGGTATAGGAATGTAATAGTAATGGAATACTACACCCTATACCTCAACCTAACCCTAATTCTGACATCAGTAATGTAATCTTATCCTGACCTAACCCAGCCTCTACTAAATCTAGCCTCTTTCTGCTGTTGTAGGTTTTTTTTGTTTGAATTTATGATGAAAACAGCAACAGTTTCCTTGTGAGAACCAGACGAAAGTCCCCATTTCAGGAGATTTTGCCTGTAGTTATGTTATGAAGACATTTGATCCCCACAAAGAGTTAAATGCAAGGCAACACACACACACACACACACACACACACAATTGTACATTCGAGTGTGTCACTATAGTCACTTTAACAGGCTGACAGGGCAGTTTTCAGTGATCCATTTCACTTCTCTTATTGCTCACTCATTCATAATTAAAGGAGCGTAAATCTAGCAGGCCTTTATTCTGCCTGTGGAGATGGCCTCTCACTCCTGAATACCTTCACCCAGCACTCACACCCACACTCTGCTTTGATTGGCCATCAGCCTCTTTTATTCCATGCTGTTTCCTGATTGGTGAATTATCAGCTCAGAAGTTGAGACTGAACTCTTGCTGAACTGCTCTTACACAGCATAACTGGAACATTTTTAGCTGCAGTGCATTAAGTGATATCTGACTGGTCTCTTTACATGTGTACATGTTAGTACAACACATTCATGATGTTAGAAAGACAAAAAGAGAGAGATTTGAATGTAAATTTGAATATGAATCAGAGAGATACATTAGATCTGGTTACTCTGCCGTGCTGAGTTTTGCAAGTGAAATATTGCATATTCAAAACAGATTATAATGTGACTACTTGTGCATTTTTGAAGAGTCAAAGAAATGAAAAAAGACATACAACAGAAAAGGAGTTCACAAAACTTCTGAAAGGCAGTTTCCCACCAAATGGAAAAGTGGTACACAGGATTGTTTCCTAAGGATTATAACAATACATATTATTAAATACATAAATATTTTCATATTTAGCTCAGTTATATAAAAGTTCTCAAATGAAAAAACTTACTCACTGACTGCCTTGTCCAAATTCTTAGTCTCTTAAAATGATAGACAGAAAAAGCTCAATCATTTCAGTGTATCTGTGCATAACATAAGCCCCACCCATCCCTGTTTACTTTATGTTAATATGATGCACCCAGATGACTAGTTTTAGTCTGTAGTGGAATACATGAAAGACAATACAGTGGAACCTCAGTTTTCATCCATTAATCCAGTGCCTGACAATAACTAAAACAAATGATAACTGAAGCAATATTTCCCATTAGTAATAATGCCAATCCAATTAATCTGTTCCACACTCCAAAATATAAAAAATAAAATGTACCGGTATATATAATAACTACATTTACCAGATGCTTTTATCCAAAGCGACTTACAATTGGGGGTTAGGTGCCTTGCTCAAGGGCACTTCAGTCATGACCTGCCCTGGGATTGAACCGGCGACCTTCAGGTCACCAAACCAGATCCTTAACCACTAGGCCACAGCTGCCTATACTGTAGGTTTTACGTACAGAAAACATTGAGAATAAATAAATAAATAATCTGTATGTAAATACAGATGAAATAGATACATTAAATGTATCACTCTTACAGGTTTTAGCGTTTGTCATGCAGTCTAAATGACTTTGTTTTGTACACCTGTTCTCAGGGTTCTGGGCCATTATTTGTTTTCACACCCACTTTAAGGCAGTAGCCTTGAGTAGCTTGAGTGTGAGATGTTTTAGTTTGTTTTGAGTGTTATCAACGAGAAACAATAAGAAACAAAGCCAGAATGAGCAACGAACGTGTGGGTGAATGATGAACGCTTGGGTGGATGCTGGGTTTTTGTGAAATTAGAGATGAGTCACGTGGGCACGCAGATGAAAACCAGGCGGATGAACGATAACTGGGACAAAAGGCAATTTTAATCAAGGTTCCACTGTATAAGACTGCAAAATACTGCTTAGACTCATTTGCATCTCTTGCTAAAATACTATATGTTGCTGGTATACTATACTTGAATATTACTATACTCAGTAGTCTATTGGTCAGTGCTGCACTGTCTACTGTTCCTTCATTGGTCCTTTCCTTCATACTGTGTTGTGTTGTCTTATGCAGTTTTTATTCACTGTGTATAGTACTAAATAAAAAACACAATATTAAAAATATTTTTTACATTATTAAAATGTTGAACACTATACTAGCATATATCTAAAAACTACATGAACAAGTTAAAATTTAACTGTCATATATTTTATAGCCATTACATGTAAAGTGTCACTTCAAGCCACTTCATATAAAATAAGACAGTTTTTTTCCACAATATTCAATATTTTGATATATTTGACAGATGTGTTTTGTATTTTGTATCTTTATTTCACTGAACACTTGTATGTAGTTGAAATGACAGTAAAACTCACTTAATTTGACTTGACTTGAAGAGAAGCTAAAAGAGTGAGAAATGTATCAGTGATACATCATCTGCTACACTGTTCTGAAATGCCCTTTGATACTTAAGTTACTCCATTAACTTTAATAGTGTTTTGACAGGTTCTTAAAAAATGCTCAATTTTCAACACATACATCTGTAGTGAGTAGTGGAACAGCTACTATGATGTGACTGCATATCATGAAAAGTTCTGTTTTCTGACAGTCACATTCAAGTGAACACAGTCATGCTGACGTTGTCCCTGAGAACTCTGTATTGCATTTCTTGTTTGAGCACAGTGAATAATTCACACAGAGTGTTTTCAGTGAGTGGTCCTGCAGGGAGGAAGTGAAGTGAAAGTCTGTTTTGATTAAATATTGAAATCAACATAAATAAATAAGTGTGTATTGATTCAGTCCTTTACCTGAAATGACACAGTGGTAGACAGAGGGTCAGGAACTGTGTAACTGTGTGTGATGAAACTCTGATATGATATGTATTTTTAATAACTATGTGTTTATGTGTTAGGAAGTTAAACAGTGCTTCCTGGGTGCTGAGACAGGTCAGCTGAATAACTGCTTTAATTTTCCAAATAAAACAGGAAATTTATTAACAGCCGTTGCTTCTTTGCTCTCTTGGTCATCAGTAGAAGTCAGAGGAAAGGTCAACTTCATGACATCACAGCCAGCCTTTAATGAACAAACATACCACTGAAAGTCTACTGGACTGTCAGAAGTCCCAAATGTAAATACGGTTGTTCTAATGCAAAAAGTAGGGTCACAAACACACACAAACACACTCTGAGCTCTCACTAACTCAACTAGATTGTGATTCTTTACAAAGCATTTGAATCCATCATTAAATCTTACATTTTGCAACAATCCAAATCACTTTAACCACAATTCAGAATAATTTTAATCAGGATATTGTATCACCTAAGCAATAAAACATACATACATGCCAACAGCGCCCCCATGTGGAGTATTTTTAGCCTCCTAAATGTGAGTGAGTGAGTGAGTTATATACATCTAAAAATACACTGAAACCTTAACTAATGACACAGTACTCAATAAAGAAGGTAAAACATCACTTTTGACTTTTAACAATAGTCTAGAAAGTTTTTGCACAAATAATAATGCAAGCTATAATAGCTATATTTCATATTTATTCTAACATTATACATGCAGTTGAAAAAGCACCTTCACACTGATGCATTGTGATACCTCAGTGCATTTGTACCCTCCTAAACTTATTAGTATACCTGCCTGCTGGACCACATATATTCAGCATCTCATAGTTCAAGAGCTCCCACATGAAAATGGAATCAATATGCTGTAGATGCATTGCAAAATGTACATGGAATAGGCCAGGATTATAAGACATATTTTATATGTAATTGTATGGAGTGATCTAAAACCAGAGATATCTTCTCATATAATTAACATTGTAAATAATATAAAACAACAACAACAACAACATTAATTTAAAGTTACATAAACACATAGTATTATATACTGACACATCCTGAGCCATTATATCAGCACAGGGGATTTCCTCAGTGAGTGTATGATCTGTAAATGACTGTAGTGTGCATGTTATCTCTAATCCCACCATCTTATTTAAACTCACTGCACATGTGCACACCTGCTATATTCTCTGAAATAATATATTCTAATATATGAAGTCTATAAGACTAGTGAATAAAGAGCACAATAGTGCACAATGGCCCATATCATGGAAAAACTAATTTCCACACTTCCTATGTTTGATGTTCTATGTAAATTATGTAAAAATTTCAAAGTGTACAATTGACCCCCACTTCCTTATAGGCCATATACAGACCAAATCTGCCTGTTATTAAGTTATTGTTTTCATGCCATTTACATATACAGTACCCATCAAAAGTTTGGACATACCCTCTGGACATTCAGTGGTTTTTCATTATTTAAACCTTGTCTGCATTGTGGATTAATTCTAAAGTCACCCAAACTATGAAGAAATACATATGTAATTATTTTGGAAACAAAAAAGTGTTAAACAAACCAGAATATGTTTCATATTTTAGGTTATTCAAAGTAGGCACCTCTTGCTTAGATGACAGCTTTCTCAGCATTTTCTCAGTCAGCTTTATGAGGTAGTGACATGGAATGGCTTTCAGTTAACAGCTGTGTCTTTTCAAGAGTTAATGACTTGCATTTCTTGGCTCTTAATGTGTTTGAGATCATCAGTTGTGTGTCTACTGTGATAGTTGAATGTGGAGCTGAGGAGAAGTGAAGAAGGTAGAGAGGTAGGACCCAAGCTGTGACATTTATTGTGACACTGAATACTGAAGACACTGATGTTCTAATATATGTACATACATTCATAACACTAACAATGACCGACAAGACCAAGAAACACAGAACAGGCTTTATACGCAACATGATGAGAGGGAGGCTCTGGATCGAAGAAGGGAAAGGTGCTTAATGGCACATGACCAGATGGGGGCATGAACCAGGCATGGCTTGAGGTAAACGCAGACCTAAAACAGAGCACATGGCAAAGTACACATGTGAAACAGACTCACATGAAGGGGCTGGGATGGAGCCTAGACGGGGGGCGTAACACCTACTCTGAGGAATCTAAAATCTAAAACATGTTTTGGTTTGTTTAACACTTTTAAGTTTACTACATGATTCCTTATGTGTTCCTTCATAGTCTAGATGACTTCAGTAATAATTTACAATATAGGGAAAATGAAAACATTGAATGAGAAGGTGTACAAACTTTTGACTGTCTTAAGTGGATATGGGCCCTATAAAGACCAGCATGAACACAAGGAAATGAATCATGTGAATCACATAACTTAATCATATGACTCGTGAATTCATAACTATTCATATGAATGTCTAAAAATAATTTATATGATCTTAAAGAAGGAATTCATAAGCACTAGTGATGAGAGAATAAACTGGACTGCATGACCACAGTAAAATAGCCAAAATATCAAATTAAGTAACCTGAAAACATGCCACAGAAGTGAGTGTATTCTGGGTATGTGTGTGTGTGTGTGTTGTGTGTGTGTGAGTGAGAGACAGAGAGAGAGAGAGAGAGAGAGAGAGAGAGAGAGAGAGAGAGAGAGAGAGAGAGAGAGAGAGAGAGAGAGAGAGAGAGAGAGAGGTAGAATGTGAGGCTTAATCTTTAGGAATTCACTTCAGTGGTAAAGCATTGAGTATTTGGACATTGCTGCTGAAATTAGATTTCAGCAACAGCAAAGAAGCTTATAAGCTATTTTAACTGTACGATGGGCTGACATACACAGATAAAATTCTCATTGTCCAATTAATCTTTTCTTCTTCTTGTCCTTTTTTTTTTTCCTCAAAATACTTCTCTGCTAGTCTGGTTCTTCATAAATTTTGCATCAAAACTGTCAATATAACCTGATTTTTAGAAATAGTGAGAGAAGTTGGAATGGAGAAAAAAGATTTTTATTGCTCAGTTTCATGTATTTTGTTATTTTTCACAGCACTTGAAAACAACAGCTGCCTTCTACACATAATGTGACTATTGACATATGGTGAACAGATATGATCTACAATTCAAATGGCTTAATGGTTCATAAGGTCATCGCAGGGTGTTTGTAATAGAAATTAAATTGAATAAAAAAACAAGTAAAAAAACACCTAAAAAAGTGACATGAATAACTCATTGTCATGTTATAAGCCATGTGACATTTTAATGTCCATTACAGTCAATATGTGATCTACTAGTGAAATCAGAATATCATGAAGAAGTTCATTTGTGTGTATAGTTTAATCAAAAAGGCAAAATATTCATTACATGTAAAGTGATATAAAAAAAAAAACCCTGTAATTTACTCCAAATGACATATTCTAATAATGTGAGATTCTTGATTTCTGGTTTTCATGAGCTACAAACCAAACGGATCACAGTAAAAATAGGCTTAAAAATGTTACTTTATATCACCATTTTTGTATTAAATGATGAATTCAAATAAACCTTTTCATAATATTGAAACTTTTTGTTGTGGCACTGTATTTGGGACAGCTTCCAAATGAATGAGGCCTAAAATTATGATGTTCTGAAAAAATACAAATTAAACATGCAAACTTGCCAACAAAATTGTTCCCTTTAAAAAACAGATCCATCAAAATTGGCCTGTGTCAGTATCCGTGAGGGTAGGAGGAAATGGACTGCAGCGAGGATATCAAACATGAGACTTTATTGCACAAAACTAAACAGACTGTGGCTATGGCAACTCTGACACTGGTGACATATAATGACTAAATAGCAAACCATAACAATGGATAATGAGACAGCAGGGCTGTGTAATGAGAACAAAACATTACCTAACTGGGGGTGGGGACATGATGTGGACAAAACACGTGAAAAATATAAACAGCACATGGTGACAGGACGGCACATGGTGAAACGTAAACAAAAAACATGACCTTAACGAGGTGGAGCTGGGATGGGGGGGGTTCATAGCCTGCTAATGAAAACCCACATTGACTTCCATTAAAACTTATTTTAACACATAAAAATAAGGTTTAACAAAGTAAACTTACAAGACATTTACAGTTATAAGGTTTTATCAGGACTGTGAGAATAATTGAAATTAGGTAGCAGATTTTTTTTTTTCAGACGGTGCATGCAAATATTGACCAATGCCATTAGAGCACAGACTAAACAATCTGAAGCCATTATCAACCAATCACAGCATCACTTCTGTGAACACTGATGGAGAGCTGCTGAGGAGCTGAAGCAAACACCCACATTCTCTCTCACCTAAACACACTTGCACATTAAGCGCAAATTAGAGGAAAATGAGAAGAAAAACAAAAAAAGCAGTAAAAGAATGTGCACACTCTCACTCATACAGGGCTATGTTCTGGGAAAATCCCATGGCTGATAAATACAGCTGTTTTGTAAGAGTGTGTGGGTCTTTGTGTGTGTCTAAGTTTCCAGTGTGTTCCAAAATGCCAAAAAGTTCTCTGGCAGTCCAACATTCTTCAAGCAGACGGTTGTGTTCTGGGAGTATGTTCATGCCAGACAGGCAAGAGTAAAAACACTGCAGTGATGGAGCCAAAAATTGGGAGCGTAAAAGGAGCGAAAAGCAACCGTCTGTGTGAAACTCAATCATAGGTATGTGTGTCAACCAGGGTGGGACGCACTCGACAGGCTCTGGAGTGGAACAATCCATTCATCATCCAGTTCAGGGGGAGTTGGCTGACTATCTACATGAATGGTAACTCTCTCACGCTGAAGCCACTTCTATTAGGGTTTCACAATATGGACAAAATATTTATATTGGGACTTATGAAAGATCCCATTTTTTGCATAGTATTTTTTTATGTAAGTATAGGAAGAATAATGTGCATTAGTATGACCAATTGACTTGAATACATTAACTTTAAAATACTTTTAAATGCATACTTTAACTATTAAGACTTTTTAAAAAATACTTTGGAATTTGCCTTTATATGCCACAATAAACTGTTTGCCATGCCAGTTTTGGTACAACATCACCTATATGATGTGACAACTACTTTTCACTTTAACATGCTGTATCTATATACTGTGTCTGAAAAATGCAAAGAGTAGGGTTTTATTATAAAGTTCTTTGTTTATCAACTTGTTGGCAAATTCTTCTGCATTTTGTGGCCTCCTCGTGGTCATCTTGTCCCTTCTGCTTCACTTTTTTGAACATGTAACTATGATTTTTATATAAATTATCTATTTATTATTAACATCAAACAAAAACTAGCGTTTAGGA
>BRDA01017537.1:22573-27573 GCA_036984385.1 Crenuchus spilurus | reverse complement strand
TATTACCAAAGTGTGTTTGTGTGTATGCCATGTTGTGGGGACCAAACCCTGTTTAAACACTATGTTGAAGATGGAAAACAACATTTAAACAACCTTTATCACTGCCTGGTTATTATTGAAATTCTGACATGAAATTAGCAACAAAGGGTTAAGGTGCTTCAGTTCAGCACAAGTCATATGACTTCATTCACTCAGTTCAGAGTCTATATCTGGTCAGTAGAGTAGAAATGAACTGAAGTGAATACTCTCTGTGTTTCTGTGATGTTGTAAGGTGTATAAAGGGTTCACCAGTAGCTAACTAGCATTAAACGTTAAGCTATGATTTGGGGATGTTGACAATTCAAAGTTTGTAGCCTAATTGCAAGCAATAGAGAAATGATCCTAATTATTTGGTCATGAATTTGAGGTGTTGCTACTGATTTAGCCCAGTGGTGCTTTCAGCAGACATCCCAAGTCTCCCTGAAATTCCAGGATGGAACCATGGTGGGTTGAATGACTGCACAAAACATGTTGAGGTGAGTTTAGAAGTATCATTCCCTTGAATATCATTCAGGTATAGATGGTTTATTGCTAATGCTATATGAAGACCAAAGACCTTTAGTTTAGCACCCCAAGTCCCCCGGCAATGTACTGACAGCTCCCACCCTCTTGTCAGTTTGGGATGTCTGTTTCATCAAAATCTTTGATGTACTACCAGAATAAACAATTACTTTGGAATGTTTTTTCATGTCAAAAAGTTACATTGTGGAGTCTATTTAAGATCTTTCCTGTATGACTGGATCATTTGTTTAGGCCCTGTTGATCCTAAATTGGACAGCTCTGGGTTGAATGTGGTCTACTCTCCTGAGCAGTGCTGTGCTCACACTGTGAGAAGGTGGAGAAGAAACATAGGATGAATACTGATCTCTCTCTCTCTCTCTCTCTCTCTCACACACACACACACACATAGATCTGTGTTAGATGGAGTTGAAGACTCCTGTGGAGAGCTGTTTATGTGTGTAATACAGACCCTTTGAAACCACCATAGCAACGCTAATACTCCTTAAAGCTCACAAAACGTCCTAAGAACGACCTGAATTCTAACTATTAGGTTTTAAACCGCTCAGCACAACAAAACAACAGCCTAAAGCTGCATTTTTTTTCCCACATGAAAGAGATTTAGCTTACAGCCAAACTGCATTCTCATGCATGTGATACTAGTAACAGAACTTCATAATAAGGCCATACAGTACAGTGCTAAAGTTTTACGTACATGAGAAAATCTATTTCTAAAGCTATTTATCTGACCAGTAAGTGTTCGTTTATTTAATAAAAACACATATTAGAATAAGTACAAATACCATGAATACAGTAAGTAGTGATTTTCTATGAAATGTGATCTCATATCAGTCTAGTATTGTCCAGTGTCTGGATTGGTTCATTAGATCTCACCTGGTTCTGGAAATCTACCACCTGGAAAGTTCAAGTCCAGCACACCTGAATCTGATATTCGGATGACCCCGAAAGTATTAATTACCTGGATCAGGTGTGTTAGAGTAACCTGCACAGGGTGGTAGGTTTCCATGATCAGGACTGGGCACCTCTCTGTTAAATCAAGAGTGCTGGTGATGAATTTTACAAATCCATGTTGAGGAGCCCTGAGGAAAACCTCTAGAATCAAACTTTATTTTTCTTACAGCACAATATATCAGCTACTTATCAAGCAAGATATCAGCTTCCTGTTTTGAAAACAATTTCTTTTACTGATAATGCATATTTACATTATCTTGCACATACTAGTGCACCTCAGAAAATTAGAATGTTGTGAAAAAGTTCATTTGTGTTTATAATGTAATTAAAAAGGTTGAAATTGTATATTCTTTACACATAAACTGACATATTTCAAGCCTTTATTTACTGTTGATCAGTGTGACTTCTAACTCATTTCAAGTTTTTTTTTAAATTTTATTTTATTTCTAAGTTTTTGCCCATTTTTATCCCCTTCCTAATGTAGTAGTAGCCAATTAGCCCATCCCCTCTGTTAGGACTCTCCCCATCACTTTTTGCAATGCCCCTCACTCTAGAAGGGTGAACACAAGCATAAGCCTCCTCCATTGCATGTGAGGTGGCCACCACCTCTTTTCAAACTACCACTGATACACCGTCACTGGAGAGCCTAATGCACTCGGAGGAAAGCGCAGGATTCCCAGCTCTGAATGGACCATTCAGTAGATGCCTGAGCCAGCGGACATTGCAATGTGAAAGTGATAGGGAGAGAGAGCGCCATTTACCCACCCAGAGAGAGCACGACCAATTTTTGCTTTCTTAGGTTGATGGCAAACAGCATGACCGGGATTCGAACTCTAGATCCTCTGGTCATAGTGTCAGCGTCTTAGCCTACTGAGCCACTAAGGGCCCTCATTTCAAGTTTGAATACATTACTATTCAAACAGTATCAACATTGAACCAAAAATGCTTGAAATATGTCACTTTACATCTAATGAATATAAAATATGTGACATTTTACCTTTATCAAATTAAATTCTGAACAGAAATTATTTTTTTTCACGCTATACAAATTCTTGGAAATGCACTAGTACAGTGTTGTTACCAGCCCATTTAAATAATATGCTTAGGTGCTTAAGACATTTTCACAATGGTCTGTATGGATATATAAGAAACACATTTACTATTTTTGTTTGGCAATCATTTGAATGTCCATCACGAGTGCACACACACACACACACACACACACACACACAAACTTCACACTGACCACACACAGGTCATACCTGGTAGATGGCGTTATATAGTAGAGGTGCGTGCCTCAGTCTCCTTAAAGCAGCTGAAGTCAGATCTAATAACACACTCTGCCTCACACACACACTCTCTTCCAAACTCAATAACACAGCTTCCATATCTCTCTCTCTCATACACACACACACACACACACACGCAGGTGCAATGGACAGGTAATCCCTCTTCAGTCCAGGTGTGTATGAGCAGGTATTGGTCCTCAGGCACTGCTGCCTACACTCTCTTCTCCTTTCATGTCCCTCTTCGTCCCCGTTTACACTCCTTTAAATGCCACCCAGGAGAACGATAAAGGCTCTATGTCACACGGTGTCCTGTACTTCAGTCCCTCTAGACTCCCCTCTCTGTCCCTCACTCTGATCGCAAGACTGAATTCCCAGAGTAACAGCTCCCAACACAAACATTCCCACATTTGAAAAGTACCAGCTCTGTCTCCCCCCGCCTCCTGTGTCTGATTGTTGGTTTTAAAGCCACAGTCCCACTGCAGAGCCTCCAGGGGCTCACTGGTCTATACGAGAGTAGATCTGGACCAAAGCCCAGGACACTGCCCGCGAACAGAGTCCTCCAAGGATGGATTCAGCTCACTGAGCTTATTCCCACTACGGACATCCACCATATGAGCATCTTCTGTGTTTCAGAACATTTGAAGATTATGAGGGTGCTTTTAAAGGGGAGTTTTCAAAGTTATAAAATGTTCAAGGCATAAACAAAGTCGTTCATAGTGGTTTGATGTAATATGTGGCATTCTTAAGAAATCTGAGTCACAATCATTCACAGCAGTGGTGATAGGAACCAGACGTCTGAACAAAATTAATGTCACTAAAAGCTAAATCACATAAAGCTGGTGAATGAAACTGTTTATGAATACCATGCCAGCAAGATTGTTTTGCTATAGCGCTGAAAAAAGTTTTTATATCCACTAAAATACTATTTTTAAGTGGTCACCTTCACCATAAACAAAACTATATCTGCTTTTAAGGCAATAAGAAAGTTTCTCGCAAAATTTGAAGTGTTTAGTTGCAAAATCATTTTAGTTATTTTCCAGTTTCTGATGTCATTGCTTGCAGTTTTGGAGTCCTACCATCCATCCATCCATCCATCCATCATCTTCCGCTTATCCGTGTTTGGGTCGCGGGGGTAACAACCCAAGCAAAGAAGACCAGACATCCCTCTCCTCAGCCACCTCATCCAGGTCATATGGGAGGAGTCCAAGGT
This sequence comes from Crenuchus spilurus, assembly GCA_036984385.1. Taxonomy (NCBI): domain Eukaryota; kingdom Metazoa; phylum Chordata; class Actinopteri; order Characiformes; family Crenuchidae; genus Crenuchus; species Crenuchus spilurus. The sequence goes on along the minus strand of BRDA01017537.1, from coordinate 23,565 downwards.
GTTCCCAGGCCAGCTGAGAGATGTAATCTCTCCAGCATGTCCTAGGTCTTCCCCGAGGTCTCCTCCCAACTGGACATGCCCGGAACACCTCACCCAGGAGGCGCCCAGGAGGCATCCTTACCAGGTGCTCGAACCACCTCAACTGGCTCCTCTCTACTCCGAGTCCTTCATGGATGTCCAAACTCTTCACCTTATCTCTAAGAGTGAGCCCAGACACCTTACGAAGAAAGCTCATTTCAGCCGCTTGTATTCGCAATCTCATTCTTTCGGTCACTACCCAAAGCTCATGACCAGGTGAGGGTTGGAACGTAAACCGACCGGTAAACAGAGAGCTTTGCCTTCTGACTCAACTCTCTCTTCACCAAGACAGACCGGCACAGAGCCCGCATCACTGTGGCTGCTGAACCGATCCGCCTGTCGATCTCCCGCTCCCTCTTACCCTCTGGGAGTCCTACCTCTCAACACATTTTTTCCTGCATGTCAAAAATGGCTTGTTATTATTATTATTATTTGTGACTCCAGTCATTTCTATAATAGTTCACTGATCAAGTAAATCTGCTATGAGAGGAAAACTGAACACATTAGATTTTTCCACAAAATATTGATTAAAGAAATCATTTCATACTTCAAACACGTTTTTGTAGTTCAAATTTGACCTCTTTAGTTTAAAACTGGAGCTGTGACATTGCAAACAAGCACTAAATAAGTCCGGTAGTTTCTGTACAAAAAAATTCTCTCAACCCACTCAAACTACATAAAGTTCTGAATTAAAGTCTCCAACAGAAGTTGAGGTGTTTCAGCACACACACACACACACACACACACACGCACGCACGCACGCACGCACGCACGCACGCACGCACGCACGCACACACACACACACTCACGCATGCACACACACACAGACACACACACAGACACACACACAGACACACACACACACACACACACACACAGACACACACACAGACACACACACACACACACACACA
>BRDA01017537.1:10000-22563 GCA_036984385.1 Crenuchus spilurus | reverse complement strand
AATTAAAGTCTCCAACAGAAGTTGAGGTGTTTCAGCACACACACACACACACACACACACACGCACGCACGCACGCACGCACGCACGCACGCACGCACGCACGCACACACAGTGTGATAGATAAAATAGCTTAATTGATGCTAATGACACTGACACTTATTATAGAGCAGAAATGACCTTCAGGGTAATGTTTCATTAAACCGCCACCATGTATTTAACTGTAATGTGAGACTGATATTACATTTCAGTGTCAATGGGACACAGGCTGGATATTTAAGTACCTTTAAATTGTATGCCATTTCATCTGATCTGGATTACAGTATAAAGCCGACTGTTATTGAAATGGCAATAATTCTCCACTGCTCATGCAGTAGGTTATACATAATGCAGCTCACAGAAAGCAATGATTTCCTTTGCATTTTCTAAATGCGCTGCACATTTTCGCGTGCTGCAATCCAACAGAAAGCCTCAATCAATGAGTCACAAAGCTGGCGAGAGTTGGCAACTCTCTGGACCCTAATTAAAATCACTTCCTGTCTGGAGAGAGATTCATAGTGCATATTGATGCTGGGGTCACATATAACCATGCTGAACTCAACCTTGCATACTTTAACAAAATCACTCAGGTTAAGAGCCTGGACGGGCATCTGATTTTGACCACAACAGAGCATGAAGAGAGACATCAGAGGCCAGTGATTCAGAAAGAAATCATCCATCAAACCTACCCAACCCATTCTAATACACAAAGCAATCTCCTCACATCTGTCATCGGCATGTTTGACCCTGTACACACACTCTTAAAGGCAACATTTTGAATGTCACCTGGCACATCCCAGACTCTGTAAACATAGTATACTGTAACACTTAGCATACATTTTCAATATATTTTAAAATTAAAGACAGGGAAGGGTGTAAAAACACACTGACACATCCTGATGAAGATGTGAAGACAGTGATTTAACGGCATCAGTTTAGGAATGTAAGAATGTATTATAATGGATTAAAATTACATTCATTTAAGTATTCATTCAATTTTTAGCAAATACAAAAACATATTAAAGTGATAGTGTGTTCAAATGTGAGAAGCTTAGCATATTGATTTCTTTTACATTGCATTACATTACATTACATTTATCCAAAGCGACTTACAATAGTGGGAAAGTACAAATGAGAAAAATACTAGACTTAAATAATGAATATTCTTACCTATATTACTGTGTAAATCATACGTTTAGTCACATTTATCTTTCAAATGTAGTTACAGTGTCATTTCAAAATACTCAGTTGTTTGAGTTTTGGTCATGTTTTGTATTTTATAGTTGTTGCTGTTGTTGCTGAATCATTGTGGTGATTAAGATTTTAAAATGCTGCCCAGATTCAGCACACACACACACACACACACACACACACACATGCACGCACGCACGCACGCAGGCACGCAGGCACACACACACACACACACACACACGCACGCACACACACACACGCACGCACACACTGTAATAATCATTAATATGTGCCACTGGTGATCAGGCACAGTGCAGTATCACAGAGGCCTCAGAGAAACAGAACCATGCTTATACAGTCTCTTTTGATACACTGTTTACATACAGTGTCTTATTGATTCACACACAAACAGCCCAGTCACATCACCATTATAATTGTGTGGAACAGGTACTCACCTGTGCAGGAGACCAGTCAGGAAGAGGCATTTAGGAGAGAGAGAGAGAGAGAGAGAGAGAGAGAGAGAGGGTTAGATAACTTTAACATAACTGACAGTGTTATATGTGTTATGACAGTTGTTCAAATGTTGAGATTTAACTTCCACATTAACCTCTTAGCCTTTAAAGTCAGAAATACAGCTTCAGCACAGGCACATTTTGTCCAACAAAGTACAAACAACTATTGCATCTCTAAAAATGTGAATATATTTTATATTCATGACACATAAAGTGACATATTTAAAACCTTTTGAATGTTACTGATTTGAGATTCTGGATTTCTGATTTCTATGAGCTCTAAGCCATATTGATCATCATTAAAACAAACAAAAAATGTCACTTCATGTGTAATGAATATAAAATATAATTGATTAACTTTTCAAATTAATTTATGAACAACAATGAACGATTTTGGAATATATTTTTTTTATATAGCACTGTATCGAGAGCTTTATGCACAGGTTTTGTTAAAAATAAGCTTCATTAGTCTTCTGTTGACTTCAAGTCATGTACGTATCTGGGAACATCTGAAATAAAACTGTGAAAATATCCAGAACAAAGGAGGAGAGCACATATTTGGCTGGGGTATTGTTCAGAGTGTTGAACTGAACTGGAATGTGCTGAAATTCCTTCCTCTTCACTATTTCCTATGGGCTACAATTCTTACTCTTACTGTTGTTTAGAAGTGTAAAGAATGTAAGAGAGAGAAAAGAAGAAAGAGTGAGAGACAGAGAGATGTGGAACTGGAAAAGTTCAAATATTTGGATTCTGGGGGACAGTTCCCAGGTCTCTCTCTCTCTCTCTGTGTGTAGATTGTTATAAGGAACCATGGGAAATGTCTCGGTATTCTCTGATCTTATACACTTACACATACACTGTCAATACAGACTGAAATAATCACCCTGACAAGTTCATATACCGCCAAATATTCTACAGACACACACTCATCCAATCTTATGAGAGAAAGCCAATGGCAGTATATAGGTCACACACACACACACACACACACACACACACACACACACACACACACACACACACACACACACACACACACACAATTAGAATAATGTTAAGAAGCATTGATGATATAAATAGTGATTCTCTGGGCATTAATCAGATATTAATGTGTTCATTTAACCCCTTCAGTTGTTCTCCTTATGGTGGTGTAAAATTTGCTCCTCTCACCCAACACCTGGTTTGGTTAATTAATATTTTATTGGATTAAATCAAGTGAGCTACTGATGAACTTAACAAATCCATGTGATGTCTAAGGAGCATCGAGGAGAACATCTGGAACCAAAATAACAAACACATCATCTCACTTCAAACACACAGCATATCAACTACTACTGAGGCAAGTAACATTTGTGTTACTTCTTACTGTGCTTGTGCTTGTTTACTTTTATGCTAATGATATGTAGTTATTACAGGCACAAGCACACTTACTGATATGGTAGATGGTTTTCAATAATGTGACCTACACACATAAAGTAGGTGCTTATAGTGATATTAATCAAAGTCAGTGCCTATGAGTGCACATTACATTCAAATACACTACCAGTCAAAGGTTTTAGAACAGTTTTAGAAAGTTTTAGAACGTTTCTGGTATGCACCTTGTTGGTAAAGGGTTCATCCTACAGCAAGATAAAGACCCAAAACATAAGTCCAAGCTCTGCCAGAACTACCTCAGGAAAAAACAACAACATGGTCAGCTTGAAAACATGGAGTGGCAGCACAGTCTCCAGACTTAAACCCCATCCAGCTGATTTGGGAAGAACTGGACAGAAGAGGGAAACAAGCTACACCTGCCACACATTTATGTGAACATCTGTAACAGATTTGGGAAGAACTGTCTGAAGAATATTTGATGTCTATTGTAGAAAGAATGCTACAAACAGGCTGGCTTCATGTGACATATTAGTTCATGATGGCTTTAGGGATCTGACACACACACACACACACACACACACACACACACACACACACACACACACACACACGTTTAGTATTACTATATTTTTAGTACAATCAAATGACTTGTATAATAACAAACCTGAGTGATACAACACTTAACCCTAATCCTAACCCTAACTGGAATACACCAGTCTTTCTGCTCTTTTTGTGCGTTTATTTTTCGGGCATTTCCTTCCACTTCATTTTATTTGGATTCCAATCATTTTGAAGACATTTGGTCCCAAAGATATAAATACAAGGCACATACACATATATACACATGCCTGTGAGACACTGAGGTGGAGGCAAAGCTTCGGCAGCAGCTGTGAGCTCAAGAACTGTTTGAAGTGTGTGTGGTGTGTGTATATGTGTGTGTATATGTTCCCACTGACCTACTTCACTTTGCATATAGGCTAATCAGCCTCTGCTCCTGATTTCCTCAGTGAGCATAAATATGTATGAGGATTATGGTATAAAAGCACAAACCCACAGGAGTGTGGAGGAGGCACACACACACACACACATCGTTATGCTGAAATAGGGGGACTGTGGGATGCTTGGCATTTAAATGTGTGTAATAGACAGCAAAATAAAACACTGCCATCTGAAATACATATACACACAGCTCTCTCTCCAACTCACTCGGCCACCCACACAACCCTAAACCCCCACACCCCCACACTATCATGAATAGACTATTCAAACACCAAGATGAGTCAGTGTGCGTGTGTGTGCTATTCTATGTTCTATGACTGGTCTGTTCCTGTGTGTGTGAAGTGACCCATTCTCTTCTCTTATCTCCCTACACAAAGCCCTGTATGTTCATGCATTCTTGGGGCATTTTAGGGTGATGTATCCTGTTTTTGGAGGAACACTCTAACCCAATGCAACCCCTCAGTTGGTATTTCTAGTTTCTGGGAAGACAGCATGAGATCTAATTAAATCCAGTGCTTTCCCAGATCAGCAAGGCAGGGGTCAGATTAGTGGCCAATCATCTCCTCTCTCTGCTCCACTGATAGATTTGTTTGGTCGGTGGTGCTGTTTTCCTTTTCAGAGTTTGATGAGCTTCTCAGTCCTGTGCCTGTTCCTCGTCAGTCACTCTCATTCAGACAGAGAACCTGTGATAGGGTTCTATAGTTCACACTCACTGATCAATATGACTGCACCCAGAGGAATTTGACCTCTGCATTTAAGTCATCCATGCAGTGAAACACATATATACACACACAAGTTAACATACACAAATGGGCGCAGTGAGCACACTTGCCTTTTGAGCACACGACTGCACTTTCAAACTTTGTGTATATACAGTAAGTATATATATATAAAACATTTAAATTTTCTTTACTCAGGGCACCAAATATTCAGAACTGGTTCTGTTTCTTGTGGGGGTATTGTATGCTGTTTTTGTATACAAAAGAAAGAAACAGAAACTTCTTAAATCTCTTAATGTTTATTCTTTCCTTAGTAAAGCTTTGGCATACTAAATATGGTTATTCCTATAAAGCTTACTGAAGCTGAAGAGAGAGAGAGAGAGAGAGAGAGAGAGAGAGAGAGAGAGAGAGAGAGAGAGAGAGAGAGAGAGGAGAGAGAGAGAAAGAAAGAAAGAAAGAAAGAAAGAAAGAAAGAGAGGGGAGAGAGAGAGAAAGAGAAAGAGAGGGGAGAGAGAGAGAAAGAGAGGGGAGAGAGAGAGAGAGAGAGGGGTGAGAGAGAGAGAGAGAGAAAGAGAGCGAGAAAGAGAGAGAGAGGAGAAAGAGAGAGAGAGAGAGAAAGAAAGAAAGAGAGGGGAGAGAGAGAGAAAGAGAGGAGAGAGAGAGAGAGAGAGAGAGAGAGCAAAAGAGAGGGGAGAGAGGGAGAGAGGGAGAGAGAGAAAGAGAAAGAGAAAGAGAGAGAGAGAGAGAGAGAGAGAGAGAGAGAGAGAGAGAGAGAGGCTTAGGGACCACTTTTAAATAGAGCACAAGTCTGAGCATGGTACTAGCTAATGCCAAGTGACAGGCCATTGACAGTGTGAACAGCAGAATGAAAACAAGTGTTCAAATAAAATCAGCATTCAATGATCTATTCATTATTATTAGGGGGTGTTAAGTGGGATGTTTCATCTTCAGTCTATAGGATGACATTTTTTGTGTTAAATGCTACCATCAGTGTCTACAGAAAGATTAAGGTGAGCACCCCCTGCTGGTACTCATCAACCTGGGTTTTCATGAGCTCCCTAGACCCAGATTAGGACTAAGCCTAGATTGAATGTTTAATAGTGAAATGCCACGGCAATCTATACAAAGACTAGGCTTAACCCATCTGCACAAAACCAACCCTAAGTGTGTTAGTGTGCAAATAAGCTTTGAGTGGCTGCTCCATCTGAAAGGTCATGCTAAGCTAGAGGGGATGTCTAACTTCATGAGCAGAAATAGAAATGGTGGAGAGGTCTGTGATTGGTGGTGAAGTATAGGTGACAGAAAAAGTCTCAAGATGGTCATAAACAGGGCAAACGTTATCCAGTGACATTTAGAACTGCTCAGTTTGTTCTCAAATGTTGACAAACAATAAAGGCAGATGTATGCTTCAGTAAACTGATGTTGGACATTATATTTCCTTTGATGGTTTTATACTTTAAAAAGCAATGAAAGACAAAAGTATTGGGACATGTGCTCATTCTTTGTTTCTTCTGAAATCAAAGGTATTAAAAAGGAGTCCTGCTTTTGTTGGAGTAATTGCATTCTAAGGCTTTCTTCTAGATTTTGGTACATTGCTGTGAGGATTTGATTGCATTCAGCACCAAGAGCATTAGTGAGGTCACCAAAGTGCTGTACATTGAGCAATATAAAATCAACATACATGTATAGGTAAAACACAAAATCAATGAAGAAATTAATGTATATAAAATCAACAGAATCAAACTTAAAACAACTAAAATACACAATTAAAACATCAGTTTAACAGTTTTCATAAGCCAGTGAGAAAAGGGGAGTTTTGAGACTAGTTTTAAAAACCTTGATCGAAGACTGGGATCTGATATCAAAGGTAAAGAGTTCCACAGTCTAGGAGCAGCGACTGAAAAGGCACGGTCACTCTTATGTTTAAGCCGAGACTGAGGCACAGTTAATAGGAATTTGTTTGAGGACCTAAGTGTCCTTTGTGTCTTATAGGAGCTTAACATATCACTGATGTATGGTGGGGCCATGCCGTGGAGCGCTTTAAAAACAAAAAGTAAAAGTTTATATTGAACCCTATATTTGATAGGGAGCCAGTGCAGGGAGGCCATAACAGGTGTGATGTGTTCCCGGTTTTTTTGTACCAGTAAGCAGTCTAAGAGCGGCACTTTGAACAGGCTGCAATCAGGCCAATGAAGATTCACAAACACCCATGTAGACTGAATTACAGTAATCTAGGCATGTTGTAATAAAAGCGTGAACGCTAACTCATCCCAAAAATTGGGTAGAGCACCATCATTCAAGAGAACACATCTTCACTGCTCTACAGCTCAATGCTGGGGGGCTTTACAGCCCTGTAACACGTCTGGCAGTAGATGCCAGTAATTCCAATAGGTTTATGTTCCACAAAACATTCTATCTGCTCCACAAAGTTCTATTTTATTGGCAGTACTTGTCTATGGGGACTAGACAAGCTGTATTTGTGCATTTGTACATTTTATCTACATTTTACCCCCCAAACATTATTTTTTTTTGTAAAACAAGCAAGTCGAGGAAACCATTTAGACATCAGGCTAGTTAGTATGTACATAGCAAGCTTAAGTGTGGGCACAGTTCCCAAAAAGGGCAGTTAGAATCACAACTGATCCGTCACACTCGCACACAATTCTACATAAATCCACATATTGTCCACATCACAGCTGACCTGGTTTCTAATAGGAGATGACAGGACGTTTAGATTTAATGAGCCTCAATTAGCATTCTGCTTTAACCAAGCTGTGAGCTAGAATGTAGCCCAGCTCCAATTAAACCCTCGCTCACCCCCCAAAACTCGCTCTCTCTCTACTTCCACGCCACATAACACAACAATGAGTCTCCAAGGAGAGCTCCGGTGGCCCACCAGGCATGGAGGCAGGAGGAAGCTGTTTACTAAAGCAGGGCTGAGGCATCTAGAGCTCTGCTGTTTTGCCGTGGGTTAGCAGAAGAGCTTAGTGTGGTAGCAGGACAACAACTGGAGGAGGTAACGCTGTATTACTGCACGTGTAGTCGCTCTGGGAGAGAGTCATAGGCCTCTGCGGGATGAGTCAGCCTCAGGAGGCATGCAGGAAGTGATAGAAAGAATGAGGCAGTGAGAAAAGAGTGGTTGAATTAGGGATGTACTGATATGGAAATTGTTTTCTGTTAATGATATTTAACTTTAAGATTGATACAGCTTTAAATGATTAAAATCATACAGTCAAATAGGCCTCATGTAGAATAGTGATTCTATACATTTAAGTTTAAAAAGCACAGAAATGGCCATTATCATACTTAGACCACTAAGTCATCATACTTATCAACTATAATTCAATATTAGAACAATCATAATATTGCTGTTTAGGTGGATTTTTTAGCTCTACAATTACAGGCTGTAGTCCATCTTTTATTCTCTGTATACTTTCTTAGCCTCCTTTCACCCAGTTCTTCAATGGTCAGGACCCCCACAGAGTTATTGCTGTACAATTTTGAATGTGTTACGCCAGTTCATTTATGACTGCAGTGCAACAAAAATGGCTGCCCACTTACGATTTGCACAGTTTGACACTCAACAGCTCGTTACAATGAAATGTTCACTGAAGATTTGAAGCCTAAACTTAAAAAAAAGCAGAGGACTGCTATCCATCGGTGTTGTGTTATTGCATGACAATGCACATCCACACATTGCTGTCCATACTGTTGACACTCTCAAAAAATCTCATTTTAAGGTGTTAAAAGCTTCTCCCTATAGCCCTGATGTCATTTGATTATCAGAAAGAAGCCATAAAAGAATGGAGATTCACATCTGATGAAGAGGTGAAGACAGAGTTGCATTTGTAGCTCACAGCTCAGCCAAAACATGTTTTAATGAGTGAATATTAAAGCCAGTTGACAGATGGACAAAGTGTATTGAAAAGCAGGGAGATCTTTTTGAAAAATAATGTATTTGTCTTTTCTGAAAACTGATTCAAATAAATTCTAGTCATAGTGTGACACCCTCGTATATATGAAGAGATGGATGAAACTTCACAATAGAGTAGTTAGGGTCAAATATTCAATTATATTCAAGTGAGAGAGTGAGTGAAATGCTAAAGATGTAAGGTGTTAATAATAAATGACAGAATCTCATGAGACTGAATTGAGAGAATGAGAGACAGAGAGAGTAAAAAAAAGGGGGGGGGGCTTTGTGTCTCTGCCTAATGAAGCAGAACATGTCTGTGTCATATGCGCTGAATGTCTCATTAACATGACATCTACACAATCTGTTAACACTTCACTGGAAACCAGTTACACAAACCCAACCTTGATATGATGACTACTGTATTATGAGTCTCAGTTATGACAATATCAATTATTTTGCTTGTGTTTACACATTATCAGGACAAAATACATACACTGATCAGCCATAACATTAAAACTAATGTGCTAATATTGCTAATATGCTGTCAACGTGACACCAAAATAGCTTCAACCCAGAATCTTGGACTCTATAAGACATATGAAGGTGTACTGTGGTATCTGGGATCAAGATGCTAGCAGACTTCTGTTCTAGCAGACATGCCACAGATGCTTGATTGGATTGAGATCTGGGGAATTTGGAGGTCACTGTTGGTACATACTCACGACTGCTGAATAAGAGAATCACACAAGTTTGACCATTTTAGAGATGCTCCAACCCAGTCATCTGACCATAAGTCTTTGGTCCTTGTTAATGTGGGTCAGGTCTAAAAGATTGTATAGCTTTTTCCAGAATCCACACATCATATGAGAATTGAGTGCTTACTTACTGTCTAACTGTTATCACTCGCAGATGAAGCAAAGGTCTTTGATATGTTAAACTATAACATATCAAAGACCTTTGCTTCATCTGCAAGTGATACTAATGATGCAATGTTGTAGCTTATCAGTGTATATGATTTTTAACACTATATGTATATATATATATATATATATATATATATATATATATATATATATATATATATATATATATATATATATATACCGTATACAGTATATAGCACATTCGATGCTATTGATTTTGCTCAAGACGTCAGTCAAAATAGCACAGAGTCAAAAGCTGAACCAAAACCATCTACCATAAAAAACAAGAGATGAAGTGAAACAACAAAAACAGGGAGTGATGAGGGGAGGAAAGCCACAGGGTTGGGAGGATAGAGGGAAGGGGAGAGTTGGTAATCAGGGAGAGAGAAAAGCCGATGCTCATTTGATTAAATCTCTTTGTCTGCTGCTGATGATAATGATGTCTTATCATTGGCTGCTACACCCCCCCAAAAAAAATTTTATCATCTCGTGCCATCCTAGGAAAGCCTGAAATTACTGCAGTATTTCAAAGAAGCCAATCATCCAGACACAGCACGACAGACTCACAGCAAAGCCTGCAAAACCCTCACTCTGACCTCCACATGAAAGCACAGACAAGACCATAACACCCAGCTAAGCACTTGTTTAACAGTTATTAATCATATGAAAAAAGAAATGCTGAGCTACAGAATAAAACCTGGAATGCGTTGATATGGGAATTCTGGGCTGATGCTTATAGTATTTTTCATTTTGATGTAAATGCCAATGCAAATACACTATATGGACCAAAGTATCACAACACCTGCTCGTTCAGTGCTTGCTCCAAAATCAATATTATTGAAAAAGAGTTTTTTATTGGAGTAACTGCCTCTGTTGTCCAGGGAAAGCTATCTACTAGATTTTGGAGCATCGCTGTGAGGATTTGATTGCATTCACCTACAAGAGCCTTAGTGAGATCAGGATGTTGGATGAACATCACCCCACCTCATCCCAAAAGTACTGGATGGAGCACCATCATTCTAGAGAACAGAGTTAGTCTTATACTATTTTCAGTACTTCTCTACAGGTACTAGACAAGCTGTGTGTGCGCATTTCTACATCTGTGTCATCAGTGGATGCAACTTAAAGTAGCTGAATGCATTCATTAGAAGGGGTGTCCACAAACATTTGGACATATAGTGTAAAAAAATAATGTTGTAAAATGTAGTCAATGAGAAAAAATCAACAATTTCTCAACAACCACATACTGATACTGATATAAATGCACACTTTTAATAAACACTCACAAAAGTGGACGTATAACAACATGACATCAGTTAGGCCACATGACATGAACAGCAGTCATCAGCCAGTGCAGAGAGCACTTCCTCTGAGTGAAGCAGCTTCACATGACTTTACTCATCAGACAGGGGGATTTGAGCTTAAACCCCCACTGCTCCACCCCCGGCATGTCTGCTGCTGAATGATGGCTCATATACAATGATTGCAGAAAATGGTCACATATGTAACCTGGGAATGACCCATATGTCCATATGACAGATTAACCAGCACAGCTGGAGAAATGAGAGAGAGAGAGAGAGAGAGAGAGAGAGAGAGAGAGAGAGAGAGAGAGAAAGAGAGAGAGAGAGAAAGAGAGAGAGAGAGAAATAGACAGATAGACAAACAGATTAAGATAAAAGATGAAAACTTCCATATGTGGCCAGTACAAACATATTATATTAATACATTAGTATAATTCTAGTGGGAGTAATGGTAGAAACAATAATAGTTATAATAGTGGTAATAGCAGTAATTGGAAGAAGTGGCTGAAGTGTTACATTAATAGTAGTCAGTGGCAGAACTGGTTGCTCATTTAACTACATTTACAGCATTTGGTAGATGCATTTTTCCAGAGCAGTTTACAATTTAAAACTGATGTTTCCATGAAAGATGGTCAATGAGATTAAACAGGAAGAGCAACACATGAATATTGGGGATACACTGTTTTGAATGTTCTATTTTTAAAGGAATATTTTGTATGTTAGGTTACATATTTTTTTTAGTGTACAATACAATGATAGTATTGACATTGCAAATAGGCATTTCACTATAATATGTGATATAATATGGCATTTTCTGGCATTTTCTACACTCATGTATCTGTCTGTATTAAATAAAAATGAGAAAAAATATCCAAGTTAAGTGTAGTGTGAATCCATCCATCCATCCATTATCCCATTCGCTTAATCCTGATCAGAGACATGGTTAGTCCCCTACCCCTCACTGGGCACAGGGCATTACACTATCATAATTAAGCCCAGGACAGGGTGCCAATCCATCACTGGGAGCATGCACACACACACACACACACACACACGCACAAGGAGTACCCAATTCACCTGACCGCCATAATTTAGCATATCTTTAGCCTTTTCTCTGGTGCCTCAGTGTTTACACCAACTCTGCTTAAGCATGCTCCAGCACACAGTGACGATACGGAGTCTCCATGCAGCTTTTCCGCATCACACATCAGTCAGATACTAGTTTAGCAGGCAGTGCTAATGGCATATGCCCAATTAGCCTGATAGACACTGCTGCTGAGCAGCAGCTCAGACATACTGCTGCTGAGTGTTCAGAAAAAAAGGAACACACTAAATCTGCCCTTAATGTAATTTGCTATCAAGACACCACATGGACACACATACACACATGACAAACTGGGCTTACAAAAGCCTGACCTGATCATGCTGCGATGGTGATTAAGGCTTGAACTGCAGAGTGCTCTCCTATAGAGAAGGATTAGAGAAGGACGGAAAGGCTAACATGCTCTAATCAAAGACCCACACAGGAAAAGGTGGAAGCTGTCATATTTTGATGGACGAACACTCACACTAGCATCTGGATAGGATCTCATTAG
>BRDA01017537.1:0-5000 GCA_036984385.1 Crenuchus spilurus | reverse complement strand
CCTTTTAAAAAAAAATCAGAAAATGTATGGACATTTCTAATTAAATGATTAATATAATGACTGGTATAATGTCTACTTTATGTCTTTCAGTCTTGTACAGAAGGATTTTCACACCATCCTAACGTCAAAAATGCCAAGCATATGCACAGTGGTATATTTAGCATGAGGCAAAGGACTACCTGGGGAGTTTTATATGCCTTCTGACACACACCACAATGAAATTGCCCACAGTTCATCCCCTATTAGTCATCTGAGATCTGTGTGTACGTGTATATATGTGAGAAGGATTCTGATTGGATGCTGGCGCTTTCATTGTCTGTCAGATTATGAAGGACCTAAAATGAACAGCTCTCTCAGAATGGAGAGAGAGAGTAAGAGAGAGAGAGAGAGAGTATATGTGAGTGGAGCTGTGTGTTCTCCTAATCCCTGCTAAGCATCATTTATTCAGTAGTTGGCCTAGATTAGCCATATTAAAATGCTTGCTATTTTTACTCTGGTGGGTGGCTGCTGTAGTCAGAGTCACTCAGGGTTGGGATATGACTCTGCTCGACAGGCTGATTCTCAATTCCTTATTTTCCACCCACTGAGAAAAGCTCCCTGTTTTATAGAAAGCCAAACAAGGATGTGAGCCTTTCACATGTTCTTAAAAATAAAGATGCCTAAGAGTTCTTTTGGGCAAATGCCACAGGTGAACCACCTTTAATTTTGAATCATTCAAAAGAATTCTCCAGCATTTTCAGCTTAACTATATAAAGAGTTCATGACCTTTGACATTATTGTGCTATATATATATATATATATATATATATAGTTTTACAACAGTTTTAGAAGGTTTTATAACGTTTCTGGTATGCACCTTGTTAGTGTGGTGTTCATTCTACAGCAAGATAATGACCCAAAACATAAGTCCAAGCTTTGCCAGAACTACCTCAGGAAAAAAGAACGAAATGGTCAGCTTGAAAACATGGAGTGGCAGCACATCTCCAGACTTAAACCCCATCCAGCTGATTTGGGATAAAGTGGACAGAAGAGTGAAAACAAAGCAAATGTTCAAGTGCCAACATTTATGTGAACTTCTGCAGCAGATTTCTGAAGAACTGTTTGAAGAATATTTGAAAGAATGTCACAAGTGTGTTCAGCTGTTCTATCTGACAAAAGTGGAGTCCAAAGTTTAGATATATTTCGGTCTGTGAATTGATTCCAGGATGTCTTATTTACCTCCTATGCTTATGCATATATAGTATATAAAACAGACAAACCTGATGTATAAAATCAGATACATGTCTCTTGTCCCCTAGTGGATTATCAGAAGGATACATCAGATTCAAATTTATCGGACTAGTATGTTAATACACAAAATTAACTATTTCTGGCTGTTGGGGTCTTGTTAGTTTTATTTACAGTGTACAGGTTCTGTTCATATAATTACAGACAATAGACCATATAAAGTAAATATACATAGTATGCAGAGACATACACATAGATTTCTACATTTCAAATTACATGTGTCAAATATTGTATGTATTTTAATATATTTGAGTTTGTGTTGAAAAACAGCAGTGTCTCGTCTTTATGGCATCACTGCAAAGATTATTTGGCCATTTTTAATCTCCTTACATTCTAAGGATTTTAAGCAGGTCTAGGATTTGTTGCTATATTCTCATAGCGATAAACGTTACATATTATCATCACATTCATTACTAAATTATTCATAGTATTTACTCAATAATATGCTTAAAGTTTAAGGGGTTAAGTATAAAGAATGCATTGCGTTTATGAGGTGAGTGGATGTCTGGGGGCTAAAATACACAAGCACACACACAGATGCTATTTACAACAATAGAGTACACAAAACTCTTGTGATTCTCAGTAAATGAACCTGTCACATACTCACAGCTGGCTTAAATGAATTTATGTTTTCCAACCAACACAATACCCCCGTGAGCCTGTCACAGTAACACAACAACAAGCCGTGAACAACCAATATGGAGGGAGGGAGAGAGGGAGAGGGCTAGAGAGAGTTGTGTACTGTAGGCTACAGTGTAGACTAATTGAGTTGGTACAATGGCTGTAGCTGAACTGTTTTAATGGAGAACTGGAGCATTGCCTCTGCTCTGAGACCCAGAGACCTCTCCTATTCACACTGCTCTACTGCTCTCCACAATCTTAGCCCATGGCTATGTGTGTGCGTCTGGAAGGGTGTGTGTGTTTTGTGTGTGTGTTTTGTGTGTGTGTGTGTGTGTGTGTGAGCTTTGTGTTTATGTTGGAGTCTCCACACCGGCTGCAATAATGAGCATCCATAAATTAACATATCTTCTGTAAAATCTCAGAAAATCAGACACAAAAACATGCAGTCTTACAATTCTCTCTCTCTCCCTCTATCTCTTTCTCTTTCTTGCTCACTCACTCTCCCTTCCCATAGCTCGCTTTCCCTCAGCTGCTATAAGACTCCATGTGTGAATGTTTAAATATGTCTGTGAGAATATTCTTAGTGTGGTGCTCAAAGTCTGTGTGATCATACACAGAGTAATCAAATACACATTTCCCACACATTAGTCATGTTGGGTGGGGGAACATTTCCAAGCTATAATAGATGTCGATAGGCAAGCCGACAGAGAGATAGAAGACAAATGAAAAAAGAACAAGAGACAGAGATTTACGTATGTCTAAACTTCCTGTATTTTATTTTATTTGAGTGTTAGTATTAGTGCATCTCTACAAATGTGAATATATTGGAAAAAGTTCATTTGTGTCATAATTTAATTCAAAAAGGTATTACAAGTGTATAATTCTGGATTTCTGATATTCATAAGCTATAAGCCAAACATATCAAATCATTAACCTTTTTTCAGTGTACTAACACAAGTATCAGTGGTACCACACTGTAGTAGCTTTAGTGGTACATATTGTGAGAGATAGAGAGAGATATTTGAGATGTTTTCTGGAGCAGCTTTGAATAATTCACTTGGTGGGGTGAAGTTTGCAGGGACTCTAAAGAGAATACTGAGCACAAACCCATGTCGAACACCAACTACTCAAACTGCACTCCATGAACTTAGCTGAGAGGTCTTTGAGTGCCTATTATGGCCACTACTTAGACTACACAGAGTGAAAACATGAAAAAGAAAAAAATATCCAGAACAGTTTCAAATGGCTTTGAATTTACTGTACAGTAGAACCTTGGATATCGTTTGCCCTGGTTATTGTACAATTCGGTTATCAACGACTTTTGTCGAGGAAATTTTATCCTTGTAATCATTCATCTGCCCGGTTTTCATCAGTGAAAAACTGATTTCTGAAAAACTGATTTTCATTTCATCATGTGCCTTTTTGTCGTTAGTTCTTTGGCTTTGTTACTTATTGTTTCTCTAGTTTTGTTTTGCATGGTTTTTCTGGCTTTGTTTCTTGATGTTTATCTGGCTTTGTTTCTCATTGTTTCTCTAGCTTTGTTTCTTGCTGTTTCTCTAACTTTGTTTCTTATTGTTTCTCTACTTTTGTTTTTCATTGTTTCTCTGGCTTTGTTATTGCTGTTTCTCTGGCTTTGTTTCTCTGGCTTTGTTTGTCATTGATTCTCTGGCTTTGTTTGTCATTGATTCTCTGGCTTTGTTTCTTATTGTTTCTCTAGTTTTGTTTTGCATGTTTATTCTGGCTTTGTTTCTTGCTGTTTCTCTGGCTTTGTTTCTCATTGTTTCTCTGGCTTTGTTTGTCATTGATTCTCTGGCTTTGTTTCTTATTGTTTCTCTAGTTTTGTTTTGCATGTTTATTCTGGCTTTGTTTCTTGATGTTTCTCTGGCTTTGTTTCTCATTTTTTCTCTGGCTTTGTTTCTCATTTTTTCTCTGGCTTTGTTTCTCATTGTTTCTCTATTTTTGTTTTTCATTGTTTCTCTGGCTTTGTTTCTTGATGTTTCTCTGGCTTTGTTTCTCATTGTTTCTGTGCCTTTTTTGTTGTTAGTTCTTTGGCTTTGTTTCTTATTGTTTCTCTAGTTTTGTTTTGCATGATTTTTCTGGCTTTGTTTCTTGATGTTTATCTGGCTTTGTTTCTCACTGTTTCTCTAGTTTTGTTTTTCATTGTTTCTCTGGCTTTGTTTCTTGCTGTTTCTCTGGCTTTGTTTCTCATTGTTTCTCTGGCTTTGTTTGTCATTGGTTCTCTGGCTTTGTTTCTTATTGTTTCTCTAGTTTTGTTTTGCATGGTTTCTTGATGTTTATCTGGCTTTGTTTCTCATTGTTTCTCTGGCTTTGTTTCTCGTTTCTCTGACTTTACTTCTTGTTGTTTATCTGGCTTTCTTTCTTGTTGTTTCTCTAGTTTTGTTTTTCATTGTTTCTCTGGCTTTGTTTCTTGATGTTTCTCTGGCTTTTTTTCTCACTGTTTCTCTAGTTTTGTTTTTCATTGTTTCTCTGGCTTTATTTCTTGCTGTTTCTCTGGCTTTGTTTCTCATTGTTTCTCTGGCGGCGGCACGATGACTTAGTGGTTAGCACGTTCGCCTCTCAGTGCTGAGGTCTTGGGTTCGAGTCCACATCTGAGTGGAGTTTCCATGTTCTCCCCGTGACTGCGTGGGTTTCCTCCAGGGACTCCGGTTTCCTCCCACAACCCAAAAACATGGAGGTTAGGTGGATTGGGTACTCTAAATTGTCCGTAAGTGTGTGTGTGTATGCGTGCATATGTGTACACCCAGTGATGGATTGGCGCCCTGTCCTGGGCTTCGTTGAATAGTGTAATGCCCTGCGCCCAGTGAAGGGGTAGGGGACTAACTGCGACCCTGATAAGGATTAAGCGGGTGGGATAATGACTGAATGAATGAATGTTTCTCTGGCTTTGTTTGTCATTGGTTCTCTGGGTTTGTTTCTTATTGTTTCTCTGGCTTTGTTTGTCATTGGTTCTCTGGCTTTGTTTCTCATTGTTTCTCTGGCTTTGTTTCTCGGACTTTACTTCTTGTTGTTTCTCTGGCTTTTTTTCTCATTGTTTCTCTAGTTTTGTTTTTCATTGTTTCTCTGGCTTTGTT
>BRDA01017536.1:0-26385 GCA_036984385.1 Crenuchus spilurus | reverse complement strand
ACACACACACACACACACACACACACACACACACACACACACACACACACACACACACACACACACACACACATGCACAGTCTGTATCTGAACTTGAACACACTGATTCTGTCAAACTGTCCGTTCCAATTAATCTATTCATTGATCCTCAAGTCAAGTCAACTTTAACTTGTTCATGTCTTCTATGCTGACATTCTCTACAGAGGCAACAAGACTAGTGCATCTCCAAACATTACAATATTGTGAAAACGTTTTCTGTGTGTGTGTGTGTGTGTGTGCGTGTGTTTGTGTGTGTGTGTGTGTGTGTGTGTTCACAATTTAATTAAAAAAAGTAAACTGTCAAATTTTATATTCATAACATGTAAAGTGACAATTCAAGCCTTTTTGCTTGAATGTTGAGACTTTTTGAACAGCAATTTACTCAAACTGAAATATTATAATAATTTTACATTCTGGATTTAGTTTTTTCATCAGCTACTAGCCAATCTTTTCAACAGAAATGTCGCTTTACATATAATAAAAATAAAATATGATAATTTTACCTTTTTGCATTAAATTAGGAACTATCAATTAAAATTTGTATGTGGCACTGTATGGTATCAATTAGATTCACAATAGTATCAAAAAGATTCTCACTGGCATTTCTAATATTCACACTGGTCTCACTGCTATCATAAAGATACAAAGTGGCATCAATATGATTCATATTGGTATCAACAGGATTCACACTGGTACCAATATGATTCACTTTGGCATCAATATAATTCACAGTAGTGTCACTACGATTCTTACTAGCATCAAAATTATTTACAATGATCAATATGTTTTATGGATATGGTCATTAATACTGGTATCAATAAAATTCACACGGGTGTTAATTAGATTCATACTGGTATCACTGTTATCAATAAGACACAATTGACACTGGCATCAATGCAATTCACACTGGTTTCACTACCATTCATATTGGCATCAATAGGATTCACACTGTTATCGTACTGCTTTTACTGTAACAAGATTCATGCTTAGTGATTGTCATGAGCCATATTGGTCAACAGTAAAACAAAAAAAGGCTAGAAATACTGTGTCACTTTACATGCAATGAATATAAAATATGAGTTTACCTTTGTGAATGAAATGATGAACAATGACCTTTTATTACCGGTATATTCTTATTTCTTTCATGTGGCACTGTATAAAAGTCTTTATGCTTAATGTGTTACTGTGCTACATTTTATATTATGACTCTATGCTATTAAATTCTGAGAAAAGCAGGAAGATTCAGAAGGTAATCTAATGGCAGCAGCTGCTGCTTTGCCTCATTAGCCTCAAGCTACAATTACAAACACACGTGCTGCATGCAGAGCTTGAATGTAGGACAACCTGCTCTTCTGAAAACGTCTTCTCTCCTCACCTCTCAGAGAGAGTGAAAGAGAAAAGAACAAATAATCAGGCTAAACATAGTCCTTGCTTTGTTCCCTTTTCATCTGACAGGTAAATAATAGAAATAGAAATCCATATTTCAAAGAATAACCAACTTATTTCCTGAAATAACATCAGAAGCAGGACTGAACTGAGCGAATAATGAAGTATTAGTGTTGAACAGAGGCAGAGCTAATCTCCTGTCTATAATCCTGCTTTGGGCCATATAGTCTTGCCAAGTCAACTAAAAGTCATTTTCCTCCAGCCAGAAACAGTTTTCCCTCCACACTTTATAAAATCTGCACTTTAATGATCAAGCTCATTAAGAATGGGATTAAAGCAAGAGAACCGCTCTGATTATATTCATAAAGAAAATGTAGTTTAATAGACACACATGGGGATGCCACTGGGCAAAAGAAAAAGATACAATCTCCCCTCAAATCACCCCTCTTGTAAAACTGCTAGCCTGGATTAATTTGATATTGAGCTAGTGCATCTCATGTGAACGTCACATAAAACAGTTAATTTGTGTTTACATTTCATTAAAAAAGTAAATTGTCATATATTTTATGTTCATTATGATAAAGTGACATATTTCAAAATGTTTTATTATTTTAATGTTGATACCATTTGAATAGTATTTTCTCAAACTCAAAGTGAAATTTTCTAATGATTTGATACTCTGGATATCTGATCCATGTAATATGTAATATATGACAGTTTATCTTTTTGAATTAAATTATGAACACAAATGAACCTTTTCACAGTATTCAAATATTTTGATGTGGCTGATATGTTGCGTAAAAGTGATTACAGACCTGTGATTTCAAACCTTTTTTACTGGTCCAGTCTTCATGACATTTACACAGTAAATTAAAGCACATTTGACAAAAAACTGACAAAAATTGTGACGATATACAGCTACTATCCAGTAGCTGCTTCAGCAAATCAATACTTCATTAGATTAAATCAGCTGTGCTGCTGGTGGAATTGATCAAATCCACACAACTGACTGGAGTGCACTGACAAGACCTCATAGATCTTCTTACTGGATTCTTCTAACCAACATCATCAACCTCACTGTCACATAAGAAACTCATGTTACTTTGCCTGCATTTATGACTTTTTATTCTAATTTTCTATAAGAATTTTACAAGCATAACTTCAGTTACTGCTCAAGTAACTGTTCAAGTCTCAGGTGGTCTTAGATTTTCCCTGTACTGTACTTACATAACCTTAACTTCATTTAGTTATACAGTGCCAGTCAAAGGCACACTGTCTCATTCAATGTTTTTGGGGTCCCCCCCCCCCACATTGTAAATCAGGGGTAGGCAACTCCAGTCCTGTAGTGCCGGTGTCCAGCACAATTTGGTGATGTCACTGCTCTGACACTACAATTAAACATGCTAATTGCCCGCTGAGTTGAATCAGGTGTGTTTGATCAGGTAGATCACCAAACTGTGCAGGAAACCGGCACTCCAGGACTGGAGTTGCCTACCCCTGTTGTAAATGAAGTCATCCAGACTATGAAGGAACACACAAGGAATCATGTAGTAAACTTAAAAGTATTAAACAAACCAAAATATGTTTTAGATTTTAGATTCTTCAAAGTAGGCACACAACTGATGTCTTAAACACATTAAGAGGCAATTACATATGTATTTATAATTGTAATATATGTATAATTACATATGTATTTCTTCAGAGTTTGGATGACTTTAGTATTAATCTACAATGCAGACCATTTTTAAATAATGAAAAACCCCCGAATGTCCAGAAGATGTGTCTGATAACGTAAGTGTTAAGTGAGGTGCACTGAAATAAGTGTTTTGTGATATCCTAAGATGACTAACATCACTTTAATTTACACTCAAAATTGCCTCGAATGAATGAGAAGATTATCAAGTCAAATTAGTCTTTAAAACAGTTTTTCACCTTAAAACTGATAAAATGATTTACGTTGAGGAAACCAGCTGCTGGTCCCCACAAATAAGAAAGTCTCAACAATGTTAGAGTTTAAACAGATTTAGGGTCCCACAATGTGAAATAAACGTGACTCTCTCTCTCTCTCTCTCTCTCTCTCACACACACACACACACACACACACACACACTAAGCCAACACTTCCAGAAGGTGTGTGAGATGTTTTATGCCCATGGTTGGTTACTCAGGTGTGCTGATTTAATGATTTACAGTAATGAAGCAGCAACCTCATTATCATCATCATCATCATCATCATCATCATCATCATCATCATCATCCTCATCATCATTAGCTGCAGGGGCAGCAGTTAAAGTGTGCCTCATAGACCAGATCATAAACAGATGCAGAAAATGGTAAGAAATCTAACTTACAAACACATCCATTAGCATGTGCTCCAGTGTAGTCTCCAACTCGTCCAGTCGACCTGCCAGAGTCATGATGTCACATGTAGCTCAGTGTTTACCCTCAGAGAACCTACAGGCACCTTAATGTGCACTAGTGTAACCTCTCCACTACAATAACTACAGCTTTCACTCCATGCAGCTGTCAACTTCACATTAAGAGTCTAATTTATTAACAAGAGATCTGCAGGTCCAGCTCAGTCAGAGAACATTTATCAGGCTGTATTTATACCAACAAGTACCTCTGCTCTATTTCCAAATGTCCAGAAAGTAGTTTGTGGATATCTGTGTTCTGGCTGTATGAAATCGCTCAGTTAGCAGTATTAGAACATCCTCTTCTCCTCTCCTCTTCCCTTTCTGTCAGTGACAGAAAGAGTCCCTTTGTCACTGCATCTCAGTAGTCTGTCCAACTTCAGTGCGTGTCAGATGGTAATTACTTCAGAGGCTGACCAGCCCTCTGTGTGTGTGTGTGTGTGTGTGCTCCAGTCACAATCAGACATCCTCTGCTTTAATCCTCATCTGTATTCATATACACATTAACCACACTTCCCTCATTTATAAAAGAATATATATATATATATACGCCCCACCTCACCCACCTTATTCTCTCTCCAGCTTCACCTATGCTCTCTCTCTCTCTCTTTCTCTCTCTCTCTCTCTCTCTCTCTCTCTCACACACACACACACACACACACACACACACACACACACGTACACACACACACACAATCAGGCAGACATCTTTAGTATTGAAGTTATGTGTGTTTGTGCAGGAGACTGTTCTGTTCTTCCTGTCTCCTGTGTGTGTGTGTCTGTATGTGTGTGTGTGTGTGTGTGTGTGTGTGTGTGTGTGTGTGTATGAGAGAGTGCATGCATGCATGTATGTGTGTGTGTGTCTTCCTGGGGCCTATACAGTCACAGTGGAGGTCTTTGTGTGTTTGGGGCCGCGAGGCTTCAGAGCAGCCGTTAGTGTGTCTGTGGTTTAATGTCCATCCCGTTGCTCATCAATGCTGCTTTGTGCGAGTCTTCACTGCATGTAGCGTCTCTGTGATGGTCTCGTTACAAAACAAGGCAACGAGCCGTCCCTCTGCTGTTACATAAGAGTGTAAGGGTGGACGTGGAGAAAGGGAGCCAGTGGGGGCGTTGACCAAGCTGTTTTTGTTATTGTCGGGTCCGGTATGCAGGAGATTAAGTAGAGCTGTTTTCATCTCACTCTGTCTGAGGTGTGGCTCTTTACTGAGGGCTCTCCTGTGCGTGAGGGCCTTTAGATTGTGTTATAACTGATGATATAGTGATATAGTGATGAATTGAAGGGCTGGATTATGGTTTCTGTGGTGTAAGGTAGCACAATATGTATAATACCCCATATGATATTCTATTTATACACAACAATGAGATCAGATAGAAATATAAGGAAGACTTTAGCTTAAGTACACAGTAAATATGCCAGTGTTAAATCAACACTATTAGAGTTAAATTAACACTGATAGTGTTATATTTTGACACCCTCAGTGTTAATTTAACTCTAATAGTGCTGATTTAACACTGGCAAATTTACTGTGTACCGTTCTGCTCAGATATGTCTCCTGAGAAAAAGACTCAAGTTTTAGCAGACATCTCAACAAAGTCTCACACTGTGTTCTGATTTGACAACATAATAATGATTAATGTCTACTAGACAGACAAGAATATTAACACGAACTCAACTCTGCAACATTTTGATGTTGCCCATGTCTCATTTTTTAAAAACAAATAAATGAGCCATCAAAGAGCAACATTTGAGCAATACAACTGCCATCTATACTGGGATCATATTACACTGAAAAGGTAATGCACTGCATGTGTACAGTATTTCTACAAATCAGCACAAGTTTGTCTCTCAGGAAATTGGATATAATGTGCTTTAAAAACATATCAATCAACTTCTGATGTCATGAAATTTGCTAGAGTGCTCAATCGTATATTGCATATGTCATCACCATTGCAGAATTCAATAATGTAATGATGAAGACCAAACAATATATGGTGTGGTCCTGACCTGAAGATTTCATATGATCTTTTCTCTGAGACAGACAAGGAGGGCGGAGGGGGGGTCGAGATCAGATGTAATGTCAGGCTATGACTCCAGTTGAGTAATAGTTTGACGCCAGTTCCTCTCCATCTGCTGGCATTCATTAGTGTATCTCAGAGCTGTGGAATGATCATAAAACCAAACACACAGGCCTCATCCTGTGAGCGCATCTGCATCCACACCTGCTTGTGTGTGTTTACACGCTGAAAAATCTCAGCAAAGTTTGTCTGGTTCCTGTGGTAGCCACATGCTAATTCACTGAACAAATATAAACCAGATACACATTCATATTTAATGCTCCCAGTACACCACTATACATAATGCATAAAACACACTGTCTTAACTGTTTCCCGTTGAGTTTTTAAAGATTCAGGATGCCTGTGAGTTTTATGTTGGACTGTGTTTACAGTTGAGTTCCAACTACAGTACGCATACTGATGCAGTCATTAAGTAGCACATGCAGGACTACTCATCTAATCTCCAAAGAAACACAGTACTAATAGAATGGGACTTTCTGAAGCAGTTGCACATGAGTCTAACACCATGTCTCATTGTCCTGTGGATTTAATAGGGGAATTAAAAGCCCCAGCATTGGCCTGTGGACCATTCTCTGGAGTGATGGAGCTTCATACAATGTCTTTGGAATGACTCAGAGTGAAGTTTCTGATCCAGAACTAATCATACAATATCAGTACTTAATGTTCTTGTAGTGGAATACAATCAAATCCACAGTGTCCCAACATCTAGTATAAAGTCTTCCTGTAAGACTAGAGGCTGTTGATGCAGAAAACTCTGTAATACCCTTCACTTCAGATGTGCAAATCCGAGCTAGCACTATTGACAAAGCCTAGGATATATCCAGCATACAGATCTGGATCCACTGACAGGCCAGTTCTGGCTGCTGGAAGCCAAATATTTTTTATTCAATTTATATACTTTGACTAAAAATGCTAAACTTTATACACCTAGTCAGTATCATTAAACATAACACTTAACTACTATTATGAAGCTAATATTTAAACAAAGCATTATGTTGTATTTAATAAATCATTATATGTTATTATTTTGCTATTTTATTATTAGCTTTTTGAATAAATGCATTAATTGAATAACAAATATATACCTTCAGACAGCTGGAACTGCCTGATTGTGGACAGTCCAGATCTGTATGCTGGTTGTGGCCCAGGTTTGGGTCATATCAGCTGGGGTTAGGGTTGGTGCCAACAAATGTTAGGAAGGTATATACTAGAATGATAATATAAAGTCTTTGCAACTCTGCAACCACCCTGTTCACATCATATCTGCCTAAACCTGCCCATTTGGTGGGCCTCACACACATGCAAACTTGAACACATTAGACACGCATGTATATGCACACACACACACAAACACACATACACACACACACAAATGCACATATGCACACACTTTTAACCTTTACCTGGCTGAGTGCCCTGCAGGCTAATCTTTTAATGAGGGTCACTGTAGGCGCTAGCACAAGGATTACTCTGTTGATGGAGATACAGATGGAGGTGTGTGCTGGTGTATGTGTGCTTAGACATACTGCAGCACTTTTTCATACATGACACTCTTAAACAACACTGTAACTCCTGTGTACTTATACTAGCAGCCCTAAAATATGCACTGTTATTAGCTACATCAACAGTTACTGCCAAAATGAAAAACACCATCACTGTATAAACGTGGAAATACTATAAACATATGAATTCATGCAGAAAAGTAAGAAAATTATGTTTAGAAATGTTGATGTTCATCCCATCCAGCTTATTCAAGCATGTTAAATCAGTCCTGATTTAAACACGTATTACCATGAACACACAGCCTCATATGGAATGCAAGTCATTTAAAGATGACTGTCAAAGATAACATGATTGACAGGAAGCCCATAAGTGACTTCTATAATCCTACATAGCCCTGTCATACTACAGCGTGCGCACACACACACACACACACACACACACACACACACACACACACACACACACACACATTTGTTTCTGTAAACTGTAGAGACATTATTTAGGCTTATTCAAACCTTAGATCTCTAACCTTAACCTCAAAACGTCTCTTAAAATTTCATGATTTACTTTGGAGAGACCAGCTTTGAGTCCCTGCAAGGAAGAAAGGTCCCCAAAACGTGAAT
Source organism: Crenuchus spilurus (assembly GCA_036984385.1). Taxonomy (NCBI): domain Eukaryota; kingdom Metazoa; phylum Chordata; class Actinopteri; order Characiformes; family Crenuchidae; genus Crenuchus; species Crenuchus spilurus. Next base: position 18,344 of record BRDA01017536.1, on the reverse strand, counting down.
GTTTAAAAATTGTTTTGGTCCCCACAACATGGTACATACACACAAACACACTTTGGTAATACTGGAGGACAGTCCATTCACTTGTGTAATACTGAATAAAATTAACCTAAACCTAAAACTAATCTTAACCTTAGCAACCAAAGGTCAATGCTTCTGCTCTTTTATTTTTCCAAAAAGATTTGTAATAAAAACTGTCCACACTTCTACAGATCTGACATGCATTCCTATCATTATGAGGACTTTCAGTCCCCAGCAGCGAGAAATACAAGGACACACACACACACACACACACAATGAACCCAGCATGACATTGATCTCTTGGTGAACCCTTGACCCTAAGTGCCAACCTGCTTTATAATGACCTATGACCCTGCTGATGCCACTCTTTACTAGGCCAATAAATTTCACTCCTGTCTGTGTGAGGAGACAGTGTTAACGGCACACTTGCATATAGTACAAGTTATATACAAGATAACATTCACATTTTTTTTCTGTTTTTCATTGTTTTCATTGTGTCATTCTGATTGGTTTGACATGAAATGTCTAATTTTTGAGAAACTTTCAGAGTTGGAATTCTTAATGCACCCATAAAAAAGCAAATGGAAAGAAAGGACAAAAATAACTAGAAACAATGTAAATAATGTGTTTGGAGATCAAATGTGCTAAAATGTATTTTTACAATTTGACATTTAAAAATGTTTCACGCAAGCTTATAATGAAAGAATTGCTTGAAGAAAACGTTTATTTTGATCAATATATTAAAACTCACACAGGCACATGAAGACAGGTGTCTGGTTATTTTTGATGATAAATTAAACAGTTGTTACTGTGACTTCTGGTTACCATCATTATAAACAGATCAGAGGTGGCATGTTTGGTGGATCGTTTCACGTCTTTATAAAGGTTTTAATACACGTTTTCTATCAAAATTAATGTATTAAACAGAATGTTTGGATCTTCTCATTTTTCTTTCTAAAGACTGCAAAAATGTAAAAATACCAATGAATATTAATGTATTAATACCAAAACATATTTTACCTTTTGTTCTGAAATCATCGCTCAAATCCTTCAGCTGATTGAATCGCATTTGTGGTTTAATTTTACAATAGTCATGCATGTCCAAAAATGAGAAAATTGTGAAAAGGTTTTGTAAATTTGTGCCCAAATTTAATTCAAGAAGGTAAACAGTCCTATATTTTATATTCATTACACACAAACTTACATATTTTACTATAAATAGTCATTTACTCAAACTTTAAATGTTTGAGATTTTGTATTTAATGAGCTATAAGCCATACTGATCAACATTAAAACACAAAAGGCTTGAAATGTCACTTATAACTGTAATGAATATAAATTAATTAAATTATGAACAACTATGAACTTGGCTCTTGAACATCACTTTTTTAATGTTGCCCTAAAGAGAATAACTGTCAAATCATTAGTCAGGCAAAACCTGCTCTTCATACCAAAGCTAGAATCATTAAGAATCTGTTTTTTGTTAACCAATCACAGATAAACTACTTGACTGAAAAGTATCATTGAAAATCAAGTGTCCCCAAACTATTGATGCACAGTGCAGGCAACTCTGCAAGTTGTACCAGAGTGAGATAAACATTCTTCTAGTGAGGACAAATTCCAACATCTCTTCTAGGGTGACTCTCCAACATTCTCTAAACATCCTCTTACCTTAAACATGAACATCCTGGCAGGAGGAACTAGAGTTCGTCACACAAACACTCTGATCCTGGAGTTAGGACTGGCTCACAGCCTGCAGCTCCTTTCACACCACTCTAGTCTAGTTGTTTTTATAGACATCCAGTCATTCCTAACCCTAACCTGAACCTAAAGATTCTCAATGTGTCCAGAGAACATATTTTTCTTTTACACATTCCACGTTTTCTTTATATGTGTTACTTACACAGATATACACAGACATGCATGGCACACTAACACACTAACGGTGGACATATGAGCAGAGAAAGTAAAGCCAGGCTCACTTCTTAACTCATCTTACTCTCCTGACCCAAAGCCTCTTTAACTGACTGTAACTGACAGTCTTCAGCTAATCCACCTTACAGAAGTCAATCTTTACTCTGGAAACTGGGTTTGTGTGTGAGATACAAGAGCATATCAGAAATCATCAGTCTGAATCAACACTACCATACCTACAGACAATGAATTTCTGCTATTACTAATTGTTATTAATGGTAATATTAATAAAGCACACAATTAAATAACATAATGAAACATTTTAATACATTTACCAATGTATTCTGTTCATTTTGAATTTGCATGAAAATCTGAAGAAAAAAATTAAAAATAGCCTTTCTAATGACTGCATTCAGCTACTTTAAGTTGCACTCATTGCTGACACACACACACACACACACACACACACACACACACACACACACAACTTGTCTAGTCCCTGTAGAGAAGTACTGCTAATAGAATAGAATTCTCTGGAGCAGATAAACATGAACCCATTGGCACTGTGCCTAATGCCAGGTGTGGGCTAGAGGGGTATCAAGCCCCCAGGCACTGAGCTCTGGAACTGTGTTCTCTGCTCCATCCAATACTTTTGGGATGAGTTGGGGATGAGGTGGGGTGGTGATCATCCATCACTTGTTGCTGAATACAATCAAATCCTTACAGCTTGTAAATCTAGTTGAAAGCCTTCCCTGGACAGTAGAGAGACTTACTCCAACAAAAGCAGGATATACTCTGTTAATACTCTTGATTTGGGAAGAAACAATGAATAAGCAGGTGTCAGTACTTTTGTCCACATAGTTTATAAAGCTTGAACAGATGGAGGCAAATGCCACAGGTGTGGGAGAAGATAGGAATAAACAAAGAACAAGTAATAAGTGGGAGCTGGGAGAGTGTTCTCATGTGACTCATTTAGTGACAAAGACATTGATTAGTTCAAGTGAAGTTTCCTTCCTTCTATAGTTAAAGTAGATTAGTTAAAGAGGAGTTTCCTTCCTTCTTCTGCCTCAGAGGCTTAATTCAATTATAATGGGCGGGCAGCATGAACTCAAACTTATATCACAATATTTTACATTATTCAGACAAAATGATAGAACATGACCATTTAAAACACTTCAATATAATAATAATAATAATAATAATAATAATAATAATAATAATAATAATAATATAATGCATTTGTGAATTTCAAATGCATGTTATACATTTACTCATTCAGCTAAACGTCTACTGTACAACCTTTCTAACCTTCAGCATGAAGGCGTTCAAGCTATAGTAGAAGTCCCTGAAAGCTGCAGTTCAAATTATATACATTCCAGTAGCAGTATAATCACTGATCATAGCACAAAGCATCCGTTAAAGCATCATCTGCTCTCAGAGAACAAGGTTCACAGCCTTAGAGTCAGGGTTCCGTTTAAATATGGCTCAGGTCAGGAGAGCAGAGTCCAAGGACAGCAATGCTCACACCCACGGTTTAATGTTACAGCATGTGCACAGACATTCCACTGACTCATGTCATGTGAGCTAAACCTTAAAACGGTGGTGAAAAAGCATGTGTCCTCGTGAAGTCCAACAAAAGATGATATCTGGTCCCCACACAAACACTCTCTCTCTCTCTCTCTCTCTCTCTCTCTCTCTCTCTCTCTCTCTCTCTCTCTCACACACACACACACACACACACACCCTTGACCCTTGGGCTATTGTCCAAAGTCTGTGACACTCTTGCTGTACTCATTCACAAACCACATCATTTGTGTGTGTGTGTGTGTGTGTGTGTGTGTGTGTGCGCGTGTGTGTAAAATTGTGAAAAGTCGGTGAGTTTGACTCTAAAAGCATTAGAAGATGATTACAGTGATGTAGAAATGCATCAGTCCTGCTGCTGAGTCATTCTCTGCACTGTCAGCTTAGCTCTTTCTAGGGCACAGCATGTGTGTGTGTGTGTGTGTGTGTGTGTGTATGTGTGTGTGTGTGTGTGTGTGTTAAAAAGACTTTGTATGTGTATGTGTCTGCATCAAGGTGACCTCTGCTGCAGTAAAGTGCAGAAACGTCACCTCCTCTCTCTGTCCCAACTCTCTCTCTCTCTCCCCTCTGAATTTTTCTTTTGTCTTCTCAACCCTCCCTTACTCTCTCTCTCTCTCTCTTTACCTGTATTAATTTTTTTATTTATTCTCTCTATATGATCTATATCCACTCATTTTCTTGTTCTTTTCCTTTTTCTATATCCTTTCCTTCTTTTCTCCAGGATTCTTTGTTTTTCTTATCTTTGTCCTTCTTGTTATCTCTCTAATGATATTTCCATCATGTTTCCTTTTCATAGCCCCCCTTTCTCCCCCAACTGAATTAATATTAAACCTGCAGCAGCTCATGAACCTCATGAAAGAAGGGCGTGTGAGTGGGGAATTCAAGGCTAAAGATATAAGTACATCCTGTTTGAAAATCAATAACTGTATATAGGTGCTGTTTCTCTTTAATCTAGAGTATCAGACAAACTCTGAAAGGACAACAGGGTATGTTTAATGTCACACTCAAAGTATGCATCTTAGCTGAAGTTCAAGATGATCAATAACAAATTAAAAGCCTTTGTAAAACCAAAAGGTGATCACTAGCAAAGTATACCTCGTAGGTAAAGCAAACACATTCCCACAAAACACATCTTAACTAAAGCCACTTTCACTTGTTTGAGAGAATTACTCTCTAAATGTTTATTCACATCTGAAAGGAAACATACAGTGGACTTGTACAAACATTATCCACTCAATGACATTTAGATTCTCCACAAGGGGGAGCAATTAGCAGTTGCTGTTGTGAACACAAGTGAAAGGAAGGAAACTGGCTTAACCCTCTGGAGGGTATTTAAGACACTCTGATGTAGTCTGACAACAGTGGCAAAACATTGTGTCATAAATATATATTTTGATTAAATCTGCTCTAAATTTAGACTTTCCAAAAACATATTTTCAGATGTGCTGATATATTGTGAAAAAACACACTCTAAACATTTCTAGTCAAGACTTTTGAGCTCTGAACTGAATAAACAGAGGTGTTGGCTACACACTGGTCATTGCAGTTTTTAGAAATGGTATGTGATTTTATTTCTACAGCTTAACAAATGTGAGGTGACACTCTGTTTTCCTCAGCAACTAACCCTGCACTGAATATTTATGAGATAGGTGTGAATAATCAGGTGAGAGGTATTTTGTTCAGGATCACCTAAGGTGAGAGGTCTTTGATGAATCAACCTTTCACAAATTTCAGGCTACCCGAACCCACCAATGAAATGTCCAGAATTACGACGTCATTTTCATATGAATGACAGAGTGCATGTTTTGGGGAGAAAATGTGCTCAGCTGTCTGTTTTGCTCTCACAGATGTGTCTCTGCTTATTTAAGCTCCCCTCACAAGAATCTAAAATATATTTTGATTCAAGTTATATATATTTGAAAAGTAGACCTTAAGGTTTCTGTGGTATGTTTAATTTTGTTTCTAGTAAAAAAAAATATTGTAGGGTTATATGAGTGTTTATGTGGAATTGCGGCTTTGTTCCTACAGGCGGGTTCACTGACTCCAGAGGAAAATGGAGAAAAACAACTGAAAGTGCAGGGTACATTCAATATTACTAAAGTGTGACAACAGCCACTAACAAGAGGTGTAAATTACAAGTTTCTTGATGATACAGTCCTACAATGATCTCTAAAAATTTGAATACCATGAAAAAAATTGTGTTCATAATTTAATTTAAAAAGGTAAACTTTTATAATAGGTTAACTTTTTTAATATTTTATATTCATTACATGTGACATAATTAAGCCTTTTTTGATTTAGTGTTGATACTGTTTGAATAGTAATTTAGTCAAACTCAAAATGAAATATTCAAATAATCTGATATTCTATATTTTGAAGTTATTAATACTATTTTTGAGCAACATTATAACAAAAAGGGCTTCAATGTAATATACATGTAATAAATATAAAATATGACCGTTTATCTTTTTGAATTAAATAATGAACAAAAATAAACTTTGTCCACCTTATTCAACATTTTTGCATTTAACAATCTGATGATTTTCAACTCAAAGTTGCTGTGATATGATCTGGATCAAAGCTGTTAATATAAAATTATAAGATTAAATTCTACACAATGTGCTACATTTCTATGAATTCACAGTCTTTTGTTTAGTGAAGGTTAAATACAGTTGTTATAAATAAACGTACTGTAAAGTGTAAACAACTGTACGTATCAGAATCATGCGGATAATGTTGGAATGGGTATGAAAATAAACACACATGCATTGATATTTATGCAGCTCATTGATGCACTGGATCATTGGCTATTTGATCAATGCATTAATACAGAATAATGGAAAGCTGGGATGGTACATATCTACTGTTTTCTGATATATGAAACTTGTACTCTGTTAAATTAACAGCTAGATTGTAGAGATCTTTTTCTCTCGCTTCCTTGTTCAGAAAAAAATATTTCTCTTCCCTGGAGGTCACATCAATTCCACGTACTGCTCTGTAGCTCCAGGCCTTTACTGACATTACACAGGAGTCTACTTCATTAATCAGGAAATCTGCATATTAATTCACTGTTATGAGTACAAACCCTGCGCCCCTAAAGGGACGTAAAAATATAACTTCTAAAACTTTCACACATATAGTGCTTCATCAATAAAGGTGAACTGTCATGTATTTTTTATTGATTACATGCAAAGTGACATACAGTATATTTCAAGTTTTTTGTTTTAATGTTGATCAGTATGGTTTATAAACTTGAGAAAATCAGAAATCTGGAATCTCAAATTATTAAAATATTTCATTTGACATTTGGTTTTGTGACTGGAAGGTTGCTGATTAGATCTCCGGGCAAGTAATGACTGAAGTGACCTTGAGCAAGGCAAATAACCCCCAACTGTTCCCCGGGCGCTGTGGATAGTGCTGCCCACTGCTTTGGGCACATGTTCTCACAGCCTACTGTGTTCACTAGTGTGAACGTGTTAAATGTGGAGGTCAAATTCCATTGTGTACAGTCACATTGGCAAAGTTGAATCTAATCTAATTAAAATAAAAAACGTTTGAAATAAGTCACTTTATGTGTCAAAATATATGACAACTTTATGTTTTGAATTAAATTATGAACATAAAAAAAAACATCATATCAGATTTTGTACATGTATAATAATGATGATAATGAAATATGTGAACAAAAAAGCTGAAAAAAATATTACATGTGTCAAGCTAGGTGCCCTTTAGTTTTGACAAACCTAGAAGCCATAATTAATCATCTTAAGCCTGTATTATTTAAAGCCATCTCTTCTTATCCACCTGACTCCTGAGTCGCCTTCAGACTCTTCACTGTGTCCTATATACTGGCTCTCTATCTCACAGAGAGAGAGAGAGGTAGAGAGAGAGAGAGAGAGAGAGAGAGAGAGAGGTAGAGAGAGGTAGAGAGAGAGAGAGACAGAGGGAGAGAGAGAGAGAGAGAGGTAGAGAGAGAGAGAGAGAGAGGTAGAGATAGAGAGAGAGAGGTAGAGAGAGAGAGAGGTAGAGAGAGAGAGAGAGAGAGAGAGAGAGAGAGAGGTAGAGAGAGAGAGAGAGAGAGAGAGGTAGAGAGGTAGAGAGAGAGAGAGAGATAGTAAGCCTTTGTGAGTAATTTTCTTTCCCTCATATAAAGGCACTAGAGTGAGTCACGACTCAGCATTTTCTGCCCTACTAAACTTAGCCCACTTTTACGCTGTTGAGAGAATGCCACTATATTTCAGCCAGATTCAGCATCTCTCCCTCTCTCTCTCTTCATCTCTCTCTCTCTCCATCTCTCACAGGGTAGGTGAATGTTTCATGAAGACGCTACATATTTCATCAGGGTGGATCTTGGGAGAGTACAGGAACATGGGATAAACCAGCCGCAGATGAAGAGCTACACACACGGAAATTCAGTAAGACAGCGTGATTAAAACTACAGGCACTGACAGGAGAAGTGCTTGAGGAAAATGGAGAAGTAGGAGTTGGTGAGTGAAATAAGTAGACCCAGATACACTCCTGAAATGAAGGGTTTAGTTTCCAAACACAAAGACAAATTGTTAGGTTGTTGCAATGTTGGATTTGACACAGTCATATCAGACTATTATGACAACCTGCCTAATGATGGGAATAACCACCCTTGTCTGGCATGGACCTTATTAGGTAATGGAAGGAATCCGAAGGCATTTGTAACCATTCTAACTGCATCAGAGCACTGAGGTCCCTCAGAGTGTGTGGTTGTGGGTCAGCATGACAAACCTGGTGATCCAAGTTTTCCCAGATGTGCTCCAATGGATTGAGATTGGGCCAGGCAGGGAAGAACAACAAAGTCACTGTCATGCTCCTGAAACCACTCATGCACTTATGCATTTATAAGTGCACATGATCTGCTAGGATTACCAAGTACCTGTTGGCATTCAGAGACTCATGCAGTGGTATTAGTGGTCCAAGGTCATGCCAGGAAAACATCCCCCAAACATATACACTGGCACCACCACCCTGAGTTTAGCCCACAGTTGTCTCTTGGAGGCAGTTTCTCATGTGTATGGCAGTGTATATGCCACTGTCCTTCATTATGCAACACAAACCTGGATTTGTCCAAAAATGCAGTGATTTCCAAACTGTGGTTCTTGTGTGCAAACTGGTGACATTGACAATGAATCTTGGTTAACCATGCATCTGCTGCTCAGGCCCAGATGTAACAGTGTTTACGCAGTGGTGATCTTTGACATGGCCATTGGTACACCACTGTTATGCCGTTGGAAGAACTCAATGTACGAGAAGTTCATTCTCATTGTACCTCATTATGGTGGTTCTTCAACAGCCCATGTTAACAGTTTCTGAGATGCTACCACCCTTCACTAAGAACATTATTATCATCACCTTTTGGACATCACTCAAATTGGGTCTTTTACTTATGAATATCAACTGACTGGTGTACTTGCTTATTTATACATGCAGCAAACCCTGTCACATCTGTGACATCCCAGGCTGAGTTCATTCCAAACCAGGAGTGGTCATAATATTCTCATACATATTGTGAATGTTTACTTTTACTCAATTCTGAATTGGTCTAGTAAAAGCACTCTGTTGAATACACATCCTAAGGCAATTTCAGAATGTTGTGAAATATTCAAAACACACACAGAAGGTGAGTGACACAAGGAGCAGAGAGAGAGAGAGAGAGAGAGAGAGAGAGAGAGAGAGAGAGAGAGAGAGAGAGAGAGAGAGAGAGAGAGAGAGAGAGAGAGAGAGAGAGAGCGAGAGAGTAAGAGAATGACAGACACAAACACTGTTTGATGACTTGCTGCCTGAGTCTTTCAAGGGCACCGTCCCTCTCTCAGCATGTCTGCATACAAATCATCTCAGCTACCAAATATCTACCTGTTCAGCTTAGAGGACATCTTTAAAATGTTCCTTTACCCTACGTTCCCCTTATTCCTTGCCAATTCAACTTTGGTCTTTGATGTTTTGCACCTACACTATAATTACAGCTAATACGCAATGGATGGTTAACAACTGAACTGAGTTAAGTAATTTCAAAGAGCTTGTATATACTGTACCTGGTATATATGCATCTTGAGTATCTGGATTATATCCTAATACAAGTACAAGTGTGAACATTTCAAACACAAGTGTGAAATACAAGGTTCACTGAAACCACTCCAGGAGATGACCTGGTGCACATTTTAGACAGATGCATTACCTCCACTTCTACAGGCCATGTTAAACAACAAAACACTGCCCAACAGACCTAAACCCTGCCCAAAACAACCAAAACCCATCCCAATATTACTGAAACCAACCCCACATCAAACAACACCCTGTCCAATACAGCCACAACCTTTCCCAATACAACTGAAACCCAGCACATATCAAACTAAACTCTGCCCTGTACAACAAAATACCTGTTCAGTACAATCAAACCCTGCCCAATACAGGTACAATACATGTGATTCATGGCTGTGTGGACAGGCACTGTTGGTCCCCCCAAAAAACTTAAATACGTATTATCCATTTGGACGGACACTGCTGTGCTGAATACACTACAAACACCCTACAGAAACAGATCCATATTCAACAAATATCAAAACAACTCATAGCAGTAAAAGTGGCCAAGAATGAGTTGTTTGTCCTTATTTTAATGAACTTGATAAAAATTCTTGGAGGTTAGCCAGCCTACTGTCTAAAAGAAGGTGACATTTTTGAGCTGATTTGCATATTACAGGCCACATAGTAATCAGATTCCCGACTAACCAGAGCCGCTTTTGACTGCCAAGCGTAAATGCTTGTGGTTAAAATCTTATCATGCAATTCACATACTAATCTCAAGAAACAAACAAGTGCACATGGGGTCAAATATTGTTGCATACTTTTTGTGGTTTCTGAAATTGTATGACGAGCATTGCAATCCAGACTTGCCCAATGGTCTATTTACAGGAAGGGACCATTTCCCAAAACAAACAATTACAACTCTTTGTATTAGGGTGACATGTACAGGCAGGCAAGAACACATCTGTGTGCAGCATTGTGAATCTAAAGACACAGACACTTGTACCAAATATTTGTAGGCAGATTGACGACCTTTAGGAGTGAATTTGTGTACATTTGACTTGTGACTGAACTTTCAATTTAAAACTTATTTGATATCACTTTTATATTAATAAATTGGTGCAAACATGAACGTCAGCACTTTGCTGATCTCAGCTCTTCACACCTCTCCTGGGACTAAATGTGAAGCCCAACATTCAAAACATTTCAGAGGACAAATAAGGCAGCAGTGCAAGAGGCTCATACCAAAATCTGTCTAGTTTGCATATGTCAGTGATAATATATGACCTGCTGTCTGCAAAAGCCAGAGAGACAGAGCTGAAAGAGGTGATGTCAGCATTTCTGTGGACACCATGGGGTGCTGAGATGCTACTGAAGACTGTCTGATGTGGGCGCAAGAGCCCCTTATTCCACTTTCTCACAAGAGAATGTGTGTGTGAGTGTTTTCATCCTTTCTTTAACCCTTCTATCTAAACAACAACTTGAATCACATAAACCAATTTCACGCATGAGGCTACCCAAGAACTACTCCAGCATACATAATCACCCACCACACACACATACACACATACAAATACACACGCCTGTATGCAATGGAGCGTTCATGTGCAAGCACACGTGCACACTATGTTATATACTTATTGACAAGTGTAGGACATTTAAACATTAACTAATTTGATGGAAAAATGAAGCTTCAGCGTAGCTCTGCCAGGAAGTCTCAATTTTGATGTTTCTGTTGATGATTTGATGTTTGTCCTCCTTCATTCCCACCACCAGGAATTTGTTTTTGGTCCTGCATCACAGAGGTAGGCAGTGCCACTGCCATGTAAATTTGGCAAGATCTGTGTGGGTCAGATCGCTACAAGAGTTGGACCCAGGTTGGGTCTACACCAAAGTCTCTCTACATTAAATACTCAACATCAAAGGCTCTCTGTGTCAAAGACTAAGTAAAAAACTCTACATCAGAGACTCTCTATGTCAAATACTCAATGTTTAAGACTCTGTACATCGAAGACTTTACATCAAAGACTATATGTCAAAGACTACATCAGAGACTCTCTATGTCAAAGACTATATACGTCAAAGACTCTCTACATCAAAGACTTTACATCAAAGACTCTATATGTCAAACACTCCACATCAGAGACTTCCTAATGTCAAAAACTGTAGGCCAAAGACAGTCAAAGACTACATCAAACACTCTATCTCAAGACTCTATATGTCAATGACTCTACATCAAGGACTTTCTATGTCAAAGACTACATCAAACAGTCTACATCAGAGACTATGTCAAAAACTCTACATGAAACACTACATCAGAGACTGTCTATGTCAAAGGCTGTAGGCTGAAGACTCTACATCAAATACTCCACATTAAAGACTTTTTATGTCAAAGACTCTACGTCAAAGACTGTGTGAAAGACTCTACATCAAATATTCTACATCAAACACTCTAAATCAGAGACTTCACGTCAAAGAAGCTAGGCTGAAGACTCTTCATCAAATATTCTACATCAAAGACTCTCTATGTCAAACACTCTATGTTAAATACTCAACTTCAAAGACTCTTTACATCAAAGACTCTCTACGTCAAAAACTCCACATAGGACAGCAAACTAAAAATGAATCTGCCATCAATCTTTGAGAGAAAATTCTCTCTATTGTGTCAGAATTACTCAGCAGAGGCTCATTCTGACCAAACACAGACAGTGACCTCTGCCTGAGACAGAGTGCGGCAGACAGTGAAGAACCTGGCTGCCTACAGAAGACTGACTTTGTGGTCACTGTAGATCAGGGGTGATGAAAACACTGCTGTCAAAAACACAAACAGCAAAGAAATCCCTGTGGTCAATAAACTCCCAGACAGAGAAAATATTCTATGAGAGCTCTGGCTGGTAGATACACTATATATCCAAGTATTTGCGGACATCCTTTCTAATGAATTCTTCCATTGATGACACAAATGATGAAGAGAAGTACTGCCAATAGGACTCGCTGGAGCAGAGGAACATTAACCTATTAGCACCATGCCTAACCCTAGGATTAGAGGGGAATAACGTTGAGCTGTGGAGCAGTGGAACGGTGTTCTCTGGAATGATATTGCTCCATACAAAGCCTTCCCTGGACATTAGAGATAAACTCTTTTTTCAATTCCTTGATTTTGGAAGAAAGAGTGAATGAGTGGGTGTCCCAAATCTTTTATACATATAGTGTATGTACAGATATGTAGAGGAATGTCACATCCTGAAAGGGTATGGTGATACTGGTCTGTAGTGTCCAAAAATGTGTGTACACAATGGTAAGTTTACAGGATAAGATATGAACCATTTTTTATTTAATGTGACCTAAAATGTCACAGATGTCTTAATTAATTTTGGAGCATTTCTATCAGCCCATGCCTCATAAGATTACACACTGTAAAGGACAGCTGAGAGATAGAGAGAGAGAGAAAGAGAGAGAGAGAGAGAGAGAGAGATGTTAGAAGCTGTGTATGTAAATAGTCGAGAGGTTGCGCTGTGGAGGGTATTTGAATAAATGTTGTTTGAGATCAGGGATTAAAGATGTAACACTGTTATTGTCTTGTCTCTGTGATAGTTTAGTCACCAGGGACAGAAAAGGCAAATAATGTGCTTGAGAAAATGAGTTTGTTTAGGAAACATCTCTTCCTGTCCAACGGAGGAAAGAATCCAAGATTGACTGAACTACAAATAAAATACAACCAGCTTCTAAATACAGTTCCACATAAAAAAAAATATATAAAAAGTTCATCTGTGCTCATAATGTAATCCAAAAAGTTAGTGTAATATTGTATATTTACATGTAAAGTGACCCTTCAAGCCTTGGATGTTTTAATGTTGATCTGTATGACATATTTAGTAGTAGTAGTGGTAGTAGTAGTTTAGTAGTCTATTGCTGCTTATATTTGAAACTCAGAAATCCAGAATCTGAGTAAATTATTAGGCAAACAGTATCACCATTAAATGACATGACATTGAAATGACATTTAACAGGTAATGAATATAAAATACATGACCGTTTACCTTTTTGAATACAATTATGAACATTTTCACAATGCTGTGATTTTTGGAGATGCACACGTACGAAAGAACATTAAAGTCACTGTGCTATAAATATGTTATATGTCTCTGAAGTCTTGCCTGATCTGTTTAACAGTAACATGTTATTGTAGTTATCTGTCAGCAGGGATAATTGCACGGGTGTTTTCTTCCAAGAATTATGTAAGAACTAAGATTGTCTCTTCCATGTTTCTGAATGTTCCTGCAGCACACGTGTTCATGCATTGCTGTGCTATTTCATACTATTGGCTGGCCTCCAGGTAGGTGTAGTCCTTACATAAGTGAGAGAATTCACTAGAAATGTTGTTGGAACTTCAAAAGGTGGATCTGTTTGTCACGCTGATGGTTTGTGGTTTGGTTTCTGAAGAGAAATATTTCAAAGATTCTCAGCCTTTGCATGAAGTGAACCACTGCAAAGAACTGAACTCAATGTTTAATCCTAATTTCAGACTCACCTGCTGATATATATATATATATATATATAGATAGATAGATAGATAGATAGATAGATAGATAGATAGATAGATAGGTAGATAGATAGATAGATAGATAGATACTGCAGAAATATATTGTAGATAGATAGAGAGAGGTGCTAGATAGCTCTTTCCCTTCCTTCACACACCTCATTATTGCAGCTGAACACTCCTCTTTCCATCTGTCTGTCTGTTTTAATGAGTGGGTTCAGGTGTGATTCAGGCTGTGGGGGGAGGGGGGCTTTAATGTTTCCAACTGAGACCCCTTTAAGTCAGCTAATAAAACAGCACACAGACCATCAAACACCTACACAACTACACCCCACGGTGGCTGGATATTGTGACTATAGGAGCTTCATATCTGCCTGAATCAGGATCCATAGTCTGGAGAAAAGCTTTACGTTCAGCTGTGAAAATGTCAACATGCGTCACTGACTCAACGCATTGACTTTCATTACCATATTAACCCCTCTCTCTCTCTCTCTCTCTCTCTCTCTCTCTATGTATATGTATGTATAACAGTGGGGTGTCTCATCAAAAAATGATCCCTCGAGGGACCTGCCAGTCAATTCTTCAGACACTTTGTACCCCCCCTCTCTACAAGGCTTTGCAGAGCAATGAGCAATAAACAAGACCCGTAAACATCTCTCCAACCTGAGTTAAGCCCCACTCTGACTCGAACACTGAGCTGGAGAGTAGAGAGTTCTCCCCAAACACCATCTAACTATCTAACTGAAAATGTTCAACTATGACCCGAGGATCGTGAGTTCGAATCCCGGTCATGCTGTTTGCCATCAACAGCTGGGGCCCAAGAGAGCAAAAATTGCCAGTGCTCTCTTTGGGCGGGTAGACGGCGCTCTCTCTCTCTCTCCCTATCACTTTTACATTGCAATGTCCGCTGGCTCAGGCGTCTACTGATTGGTCCAATCGGAGCTGGGGACACTGTGTGCCTTCCTCCGAGCATGTTAGGCTCTCCAGTGACGGTGTATCAGTGGTGGTTCGAAAAGAGGCGGTGGCTGCATCACACGCAACAGAGGAGGCTTGTGCTTGCCTGCACCCTCCTAGAGTCAGGGACATTGTAAAGTGATGGGGAGAGGCCTAACGGAGGGGATGGGTTAATTGGCTACCACTACATTGGGAAGGGGATAAAAATTGGCAAAATCCTAGAAAAATAAATAAATAAAAATCAGACTAATATTGCCTTTTTTATGGCATGAGGCTTGACCCCTTGTGAAACCTCTCACCACAGGCTCATCCCTGTCTTGCATCCAGTGCTGTTTTGTTTACCTTCTGTTGTCCTCACCCTCACCACATCATGCCCTGTTCGTCATTGGATACACCTGTCTTTTCTTATCACACAACCCTGACCCCTCATCCTTGCTCTGATTATGTTTGGTATATAGGTTCCCTTGTGTTTCACAGCCCTCATCATCATTGTTTGTTGCCTCATTGTCATGTCTGTCCCTATGTCAGGTTTTGTATCACAGCCAAATTTGACTTCTGTTATATAACATCTTGTGTTTGGAACCACTGCTGCATCCATCTCCTCTACACCTCCTTGACACCCTTGTAGTGTACCAGATTGCCAGTAAGCTCTGATTGTGATCTTAAGCCCTGTCTTAGGTAAAAATGTCCCTACTTAAAATTTAAAGACATTTTTAGTAATGCAGCCCTTGCGATTTGAAAACTCTCTTAAATTACTATTACAACTCATCTTTCAGCCCTAACCACTAGTATACTCAACACATATTAAGTGTTATTGTAACTTAATATGATATTAATTATATTAGTAGTGATTTAGTACAAATTATTGGTTCCAAAATTCAATACCTTTGGCTTAAGTATACTTTACTTTCACAATGTTAGATATGGCAAATGATAAGCCTTAAACTGAAATACAGCTGCAGATAAAAACAATATTAAACATTCAGGAGGAGACCAGAATTCAGTTTATTTACAATCTGGAGTTATGAAATAGGATGAATTTAGGAAAACGACCATGCCCAAAACCCCTCCCCAATCCTATTATTCATACATGTCTACCTCCTGTTTCCTGTGACAGTTTGTTTAGCCATCACCACCTCTTCTCCTCCATACTTCAGTCCTTTCATCACAGGGGTCTGGCTCTTTAACTCAAAGCAGGAGCTGCCTAGAGCTTCACCCAAGCTCCCAGAGCTCTCATTCGACCTTGCTGAAGGCATGGTCAAAACTACTAAATAAATACTTACTACAGAGTGAACACTACGCAACTAACTTAGAGTTGTGTAAAAGACAGTTAAAAACAGTCTTGTAATGCAGAATATCCAGTGTTTTGAGAAATCTCAAGAATAAAAGCATTTTACTGACAGGCAAAATAACCAATAGCATGCCAGGACTTCTCTTAGCCTGATAGCTTAACCCCAACAACGAGGATTGTCTAATAGCAATATCCAGCTGCTCTTTTCATATTGGACAGGTTTGACTTTGAGCTTAAGTTACCTGACTAAACTGAGAAATCCTGCTTTTTGAATTATCAAAATCCTAACTGCTCTCAGTTGAGTACAATATTAGTGTTTAGCTTGTAAATAGTCTTTCTCACGGGACTGAAAGAAGCACACAGAAGCACAAGGACTGGTGAGTAAAAGTGAATAAAAGATCATTAATCATCTCTGTTCAGATCTATAACTCTGTGGGCAGAGTATCTGAACCTGAAATGAACCAAAATACAAACAAGTTCTTCTGCTGGGAAGCATCTGCTACCCAAAATTAAACTCTATACATCAAAAGTTTGGAGACCCCTTGCCTGTTTTCCCGGTAATTTTCTGCATTTGCAAGAAAAAAATATAAATTGTAATAAAAAAGTATAAACACACACATATATATATATATATATATATATATATATATAATATACATTTTAACATAAAACAGATTTGATCTAAAAAATTATATCATGAAAAACTTAATTTTTTGTTCATAATTTAATTTAAAAATTTTAAGTATCAGATATCCAGAATCTGAAATTGTTAAAATATTTAATTTAGAGTTTGAGTAAATTAATATTCATACAAACTATTCATAGGGGTAGCCATGTTCTGGTGGTTAGGGATCAAGTCTTGTGACTGATCCCCTGGCAGGGCATGACCGTAAACAAGGCCGTGTATAGTGGCTGTGCACCGTGTGCTCACTGCTCCCTAGTCTGTTCACTAGTGTACTGCACAGATGGGTTAAACATGGATGTCATTAAACATGGATATTATATATATATATATATATATATATATATATATATATATATATATATATATATATATATATATATACATTTTCAGTTTACATTTCTGAATTAAATTCTCAACACAAATAAACTTTTTCACAGTATTCTATTTGTAGGTCTTCTGGTAGTATGTTCCTCATAGTGTCATCTTTAGTATGAGGAGCAGGTTTGGCACAAATTATGATTGACAGTTTGCCTTTACTGCTAAAAGCATACATAGAAAAATGTTTGGCCCAAAGGTGATGTAAACACAGGAAAAGTTTGATTGCTGATGACATGACAGCAAGAGTGAAATGTTTGGCATTATTACTATGTTAGGAAATTTGTCAGTTTTTCCTTCAGATTTACGCATAGAAAAAGACGCATTCAAGACGCATAGAAAAAATAAATAAACAGTGTTCTATGTAATGATATTAAGTAGTTTATGTACTATTATTGGGTTACTGCAAATATGCTCCTTTGTCATGTATTTGGAAAGAGAGAGAGAGAGAGAGAGAGAGAGAGAGAGAGATGCTGAGGTGGGTGGAGGGTATCCTTTCCCCTCCCCTTATAGTACAGTGGGCAGGGGGCTACAGCAGTAATTATTCATCTCAAAGCACCTCACTAACATATGCTGCACCCTGACAGCTGTACCAGAACAGAGCGAACATCAATTACACACACACACACACACACACACACACACACACACACACACACACACACACACACACACACACACACACACACACAATGACTAGTATGAGTGATGAGCAGGGGTCTGAGGGTAAGCCTTGCACAGTACTCCACTTTAAGGGTCAATGAAATTCATCTTCACACACATACACACACACAAACACACACACACACAACTTTCCTGTGCCCCACCTGCCCCTCCACCCTTTTACACACACACACACACACACACACACACACACACTCACGCACACATACACACACACACACACACACACACACACACACACACACACACAC
>BRDA01017531.1:0-17763 GCA_036984385.1 Crenuchus spilurus | reverse complement strand
GATGGTGCACTCATCAGCACTCTTCATTGGATACCAATGTGCCAGTGTTCCATTGGCAAAGCATGAACCTTTTAAGCACTGCCAGTGCTTCCAGACGTCCCCCACTTCTCTAAGAGAAGAATAATGCCTACTCTGAGATTTAATGATCATAAACAAGTATTTTGGCAGAGGTGTGGAGTGTCTATATTCCACATGATCCTCCCAAGGTGCCCTGATTGTGAATTGAAAATATCGAACATGTTCATTAATGTCTCAGTATACTGTACTGGCACCAAGACAAACGTGTTGAAGTGGAACCATCAGTGTTCCAGAACCTCTAACAGAACATCAGTCTGAGATCTGGAGATGAGCCGTCCTGCTTCAGAGAGGTCACGATTGGGTCCTCAGGTCAGCATCAGCACATGTTCATGTGTGAGTGGTATTAATGTTATGGCTCATAAAGGCCTGTGAAGTGCCTTAAACATTTAGTGCAAAGACAAATCCCACTTAGATAAGAATACAAGCCTGAGTGTGTTTGTATGTGTGTATGCGGCTGGCCCAGAGGCTATTTATGGTCCTCAGAGGAGCAGTGGCTCTGCCTTTAATCACCGCCTGTTATGTTGTCCTGATTTACAGGAGCAGCACTCCATCTCCAGCGCTGGACACTGTAGAGCATCTCAGGGCCGCCCGCTGCTGCAGGGGAAGCCCTCAGGGTGAGGCTGCCTGGGACACATGAGTGCCATGCTGGTGGGGGCACAATCATCTCTGAGCGAAACAAATCGACCTCATACACAAGAGACCAACTTACACATGTAATCAACTAGCAAAGACATAACTGGTCTCTGATGAACCTTTCTATCACTGTGGACTATTACATGTGGTGGATACATGGGTTTTAACATGGGCATGTTGGGTTAGAGAGGGGCGCTGGTTGGGTAACTCCCTATATTTCTTAAAGTGATGTTGAGTTTTCAGATAGGATCAGTGTACAAGCCACGTTGGTCCTATCACTAACACAGGAGATTATCCATATGTTGGACCAACACTGAACCCATGACTGTAACTAGCTCTGCTGCATTTTGGCTCATACAGCCTTGACCAGCCAGCAGCGCATTAATGGTACTAGAGCCTGTGGATGTATCTTCAAAGCGCACCGGCCCCTGGAGGTCATGAATTTTCCTTTACTAAGCAATTCTAGGCTCACAACAAAAGCTCATCAGTGTTTGCCAAGGATGAACTTTGGGAATGTATCGAGGCTGCATGGCACTCCAGAGACTCTTCATCATAACGACAGACCATGTAGAAGACATTATTTTCACCCCTGATGGGCACAGCAAATACTGCATTATGTGTATTGTGCAGGAGATTTGATGAAATATTGCTTTAATATTTACGTTTAAGCATTTAGAAGACATCTAGAGCCATGAGCAAACGTTTATAAGTGAATGTATAGTTAAGAGTGTAGCCCAAGGACTCTGTGTTTACAGTACCAGGCTGAAGTGACCCAAATCTGATTTGTTTGATTTAATGTGACTGTGAACATGTCAAATGAGATTAGAGTCACTTTCATGTGTGGTCTTAGATTGGATGTGTATCTGTGAATGTGAGCACTCAGATCAGATCTGATGTTTTTATTCTGTACACATGAGCTTAAACCAGTTCTGACTTCACTTCTGTTTACACACAGAGCTGCTAAAACATCAGCCGGCTGCTTTTATTCACCTTCTCCAGCTGATCATGTTCAGTCCACCAGCTGTTTACTGTCCTCCTGACCTCAACACCATCATCAGCTGCTAACACTGTTTACCTGTTTTAATACAGTCTCACTAATACTGGGTTGCCAGATTCCCAAACTTCCTGCCCATTGTCTAAGCCACACTACACAAGCTGAAACTAGCCTGACGTGTCTAATCACAGGTATTTAAAGAAGCTTTAAGAGGTAAATCTTCTCATTTTTATTTTATTTATTATTTTATGTTGGAAAATACGCCAACCTGGCAATCTTGTACACATATGCCATGGTTTGTTGTTGGTGACGGAGGTGATGTGTATAAAGGTATGAATGTGTGCATGTGTGATGTTTCAGAGACAGATTTATTCACATTACAGGCACAGGGCACTTACATTAATGAACGTGAACCGTCAGAGCTGATCTGAAAATCAGGTGAAGGTCTTGTAAAGTGGACTTCTAAAGCCTCACGCTATCTCACAGTTTGGACAAAGACATGTCGTTCATCTACAAACAGTATTATCAGCTACCTTGAAGCGGTTGTGTCTATACTTTGTCAGTTAAGACATCAGCAGAAAGCAGATAAGCTGATTAGGATTATTTGAACATTGACGATTTGAGCGTGCATGACAATACCAGTTGGTAGGAAGATAATTGACTACTTGTCTATATGTTAATTAACTCTCCAGACTGGTTGTATTGAGGTCCATCACTCTCTCTTTTCTCTTTTCTGCACAAACACAAAGTGGTTCAGAGTGAAGTTGATGAAGAGGAGGAGGCTCCAGCCCGGGCACTTTTAGGAACTCA
Source organism: Crenuchus spilurus (assembly GCA_036984385.1). Classification (NCBI taxonomy): domain Eukaryota; kingdom Metazoa; phylum Chordata; class Actinopteri; order Characiformes; family Crenuchidae; genus Crenuchus; species Crenuchus spilurus. The sequence continues at coordinate 15,248 of BRDA01017531.1, read as the reverse complement.
GCAGGTTCAGATTTGCATGGCACCTCCTGGCGCTGCCCCGTCAAGGAGATTCAAACGCGTGGCCAGGATGCTTTACAATCCTCCTCCTCAGTAGCTGAATGCCAGAGCTACTTCAAACACAGGAGAGAGAGAGAGAGAGAGAGAGAGAGAGAGAGAGAGAGAGAGAGAGAGAGATGATAGAAAAACAACCGTGGTGGCTGGAGCCAGTTGGTAAAGCTTCAAACCGAATGAGGGCCGTGGCGTTTCTGCTGGAGAGAGATGGCAAATCCCTCGCTTTTCTGTGAAACGAGGGATGTCAGGGATTTCTGAACTGAGCGGCGCAGAGGCAGCCTACGAACAGAGGTTTGTTTAACACTGAAACATTCAGTATCAAAGAGAACACAGCCAGACACACACTGGAGCTGCTTGGACCGAGATGACTGACACGTCCCCTTAGCCCTGGCAGCATTACGGCTTCTGTTATTCCTTTCTCTCTGTCTTTCTTTCCTTTTCACTTTCTCACTTTGCTGGCATGGCATTTACCTCTTAGAAGTTATTATTGCCGTTTCACTAGACACCACTTCTGTAACATCTCTGAAATCAAAACTTTACAGAAAAAAAACAAAACAAACATTCTTATCTTTAACCCTCAGGAGTCTGTCTGCTTCAGAAGCTCACAGCATCAAAACAAAGTCATGATCAGCACCATCAGCTTCAAACTCTACGCTACTGTTAGTCTGATGTTAATCCACCAAGTAAACACAGAGATATGATCCTTTACATCTCATATAAACATCATATTTACACGACTGTGGAGGGGCAAGATGCCTGGCAAGGAAGCCACACAATGCAGCAAACACTGCCCCTAGTGGACAAAGATGCTCACAGCTGCTTTTTGTTGTAAGTAGTTGTATATCAGCTTCATTTGTGCCATCATATGTTCACTTTTACTGCCATTTTATATCTTTAAAATGATTCATTCAGCAGGTTTGTGCTTTTATAGTAAATATATCATTTTACATTTGGGTTCAGTATTTTACTACAGTATAATACTCATCCCATCATGTAGCTTTGGACACTAGTCGTAGCCATAATGAACATGTTTAATGTTGTATATAAAGAGAAAATACAAAGTTTTGAATATTGGACAAAGACTCTTTAAAGGTTATTGTTTAATAGCAAATCATTCAGAGCATTTGTTTTGGTCAATTTTGGTCCATCACATGGAGTTTAAATTGAAACAGTATGTAAATACATCACATTTGGTATTGCATGTACATTAGACTCATACACTAAATAAACACCTTGTAGCTCCACTGAGTATACAGGTGCACTGTGAACAGACTGTAGTCCAGCTCTCCATCAATGGTCAGGAACCCCCACAGAGCAGGTGGATCATGTGATGTTAGAGTGGATCAAATACAGTAGAACTGCTGGATTGAGAGTAGTCCATCAGGACTAGAGGACCAACACAAGCTGTGCAGCAATATGAGCCGTTGTGTCTTTACATCTACAACCGAGCAGATAAACACATCTGATAACACACCACCACCACGTCAGGGTCACTGCCATGCTGAGAATGATCACTGAAGAGGTCCTGTGCTGAGAAACAAGACCTGGTTTCAATGAGAACAAAGAGCTTCTTCACCCCCGGAGGCTTCCTCCTCATTCAGAACATGACGGACAGTCCGCCACGGCACAGAAAAGAGCCGCCTTGACTCATCCTCTCGACCCCTCCCGTCTGTGATGTTTTTGCGGTCTCTCGAGTCTTCAGCGTCGTAGCCTGGAGGATAACTGAGGAGTCAGAATGTACCATTAGCTCGTGGGTGGATGTGTGTGTGTAAGCGAAACAGGACTTACTCATCAACCGGAGTCGTGTCTGACATTTAACTAAGTCATAAACCCAGAACGTAAACAGTAGAGACGAATCTCATTCGACGCAGTCCGTCCGTGTTTGATCACAATCTCTGCTCACTAACTCGTGATTGACAAGCTATTGATTGTCAGCTAATTAAATTAAAACTGCTTTATGACCCCCGATGTGAAGCATTAGGCCTTGGCGGGCCAACACGCGTTGCCTTTATTACTACACAGCAAATGGCCCTCGCGCACAAGCCGTCGCTCTCTACCACACACACACATCTATAAAAATACATTTATGGGCGTATGAAGCCAACCAAGCACGGAGATGTTTGCCATTTTCTCTCTGCTCTGCGGCCTCCATCCATGCAGCAAGATTGATTTTGAAAACTCTGGCCCCCATCTTCCATAAAGAGTATGTATTATTCAGCAGCCAGTGTTTTTTTCATAAACGCACACTCACACTATTACCGGCCAATGGAGCAAAATCACCCCCGAACTGAGGACGGCAAGCGGTCTCGAGTCGCTCTTTTGTGCGCCGAGTTGCGTTTGCACGAGAAAAGTAACAGACCGTCACATCGCAGGGCACTGCCAACTGAACAATCAGCCATTCTATTCCAGCCTGGCACTCGGCTTTTCCCCATGCTCCCGATGGCCAGCTGCTCGGGAAAATCTACAGCACACACACGTTTTGGCATTGCTATTTTTACGAGGACTAATGCTACTCACACATGCTTTCTCTTACCTGATATTACATTTTTGTATTGTTGCCATTGTGAGGACATCTGGTCCCCACAAAGCTATGAATACAAGACCACGCGCATGGACAGAGTCCAGGGCTTTGTACTGGAGCCCAACAGTGGATGCCCAGGAATTTAGGTGAGCTGGGCTTGAGCACCTGCTGTATGGAAATGTGTTTTAGTAAGATCCTGGCAGTATAATACATATGATACAGGAGTTACAATTCAATATTGTGATGCTGTAAGTAAGGCGATAGTTTGCTACTTGTTTACATTGGAGTGGAAGAGTCAAATGGCTGAAGATCACAACCCTGCCATTGTGTTTTGCTATGTAGTATTGATCACGTCTGGTTCAAGATTCCACAGCATAAAAACAAAGTCATTTCATCAACTTCCATCCAAAATTGTGTCTATAAATGATACACTAGTGTTGGTCTGATGTCAGTAGACAAAGTAAACACAGAGTTATGATTACTTAAATCTGATATAAACATATTTACACTGTAAAAGTAGTGAGGAAGCCACACATTGCAGCATAGCCAACACTGCCCCTAGTGGACAAAATCAGAAGCTCACAGCTGCTTTTTGTTGTAAGTAATTGTACATAAACTTCATTTGTACCATCATATGTTCACTTTTACAACACTTTACATCTTTAACATGATTCATTCAGCAGATTTCTGTCTGTCTGTCTAAATGTACAAAATAGACCAAAGCTTTGGATTTATTTTGAATATTCAATGTTTCATTGGATCGTATGAAACCTGTAATATCTTTTAAAGATAAAAATGTGGAAGGCGTTGGTGTACCTTTGGAAGAAAAGAAATATGACCACTTTTGTTCGTAGTAGGAAGATGATTGATGTCATTTCAAGTCAAGTCAAATTTATTTAACTGACATCACAAAGCAGATTTACATGGTTAGTAATTACAAAACACAGAAGCCCTAGTGAGCAAACTCCCTCAGAGCTCCCTCAGAGCTGAAGGAAGAAACTTTGGGAGGAGCCAGACTCACATGGGGGACCCATCCTCCTCTGGCCCACTAATTATAAGTTCTGGATAAATCACATAATCCTGTGATGCTGTTGTAGTCTTCAGGTACTTATATGGTGACAGTAGTGGGACAGGAATGATGATGATAATGGTAATAATGATAACAGCCAGCAAAGTCCATATAAACTCCAATGTGGGCAGTAGAGTAGGTCATCTGGAGCAGGCCACAGTAGTTGGTTGTTGGTGGGCAGCTGGTCTAGGTGGCATCATGCAGAGATAGTATTCAATCTCCCATCAGCCTTGGAACGGACCGGTGGACTCACTCAGAAAAAGACAGAGATGGAATTAGTTCTGTTTGGATTTATAGTATCAAGTCTGCTGGATTTTGAGGAAGAATGTTTAAGTTATGTAAGTTAATTCCCAGAGTCAAAACTAGATCCAGAGTATGAATACAATAGTGTGTAGGTTCTTTTACATGTTGGGTAATACCTGTAGAATATAAGATGGCTTTAAACGCCTTTTATATTGAGTCATCTATATTTTCAAAATGAATATTAAAGTCTCCTACAATCATTACTTTATCACTATACATTACTACGCTCAACACAAAGTCACTAAATTCTAGAGTCTCGGAGGCCTGTATATATTAAATAATGAGAATGCATGATCTCCTGGCCTCACAAATATGGACTCATCATCAACACTGAATTTAAATTTTGGTAAATATGATGGTTTTTTTAATCTTTTTGAACCTGGGCAACAACAAAAATTACTGTTTACCATGGAGGTTATATCTGTGATACTGAGGTGATTTGATGTATTATTACAGTCCTGTGTAGGAGAGAGATAGGTGGGTGTACATGGGTATGTACTGTACAGACTGTTGGTACTTTTCTGAGTAGAAGTGTCATCTTCCATCTATACAGACTACAGTAGACTTGTTTGTGTTTTTGTTTCTAGTCTTGTGTGTGTGTGTGTGTGTGTATGTTATGTTTGGTGGACTTCTGCTCAATCCTAAGCCTAAAAAACAACAGTCTCAGAGGACTAAGCAACCATCACCGTGGCTACATCCACAAACTCGCGCGAGCAGATGGCAAAACAGATGATCCGCGCTCGTCTCTCTCCACCATCCGTATTTATTTTCTGCTGGCTGGCTGCAGCTCTCTCTCTGTCTGTTGCTCTTGCTTTCTCTTTCTCTCTCATCCTCCCATCACTCCACCAGTTCAGGCCTGCTGCTGCTCTCTCTTCTCACCAAATAAGAGAAGTGTGAAGACCATAGTGAGGTGTAAGAAAGACAAAACAGAACCCTCAGCAAAGCCAACAACTCCTCTAAACCATATAACCTAAAAACAAACAAACATTAAAGCTATCCGGCCTTCTCCTACAGTAGTCCCTCAAAGTTCTTAAATAACTCAGTATTGATCAAAGCGAGCAGCAAATCCATGAGTTGTTCTGAGCTACTGATCATGAGCAAGGCATCAGTCGATGGAGACGGACGTGATTTATACAGCTTCCTGGTGTGCCGATAAATGAGAAGACTGATTGGCTGAGGGAAGAGGAAGGAGGCGGTCTTGGAGCAGACATTTTGGTCATTTCTTCTTGCCCAAATTCTTCCATTTGTGAAGGAAATAGTACCTCCATGGTAAACTCCGTCCCCATAAGAGACCTGCATGATTTTCTTGTCTGTTAAGGTTGAAAAAGATTAAAAAACAAACATAAAGATTCAACAGCAGTGTTGATGATGAGAGGTCCATGTCTGCAAGGCATGTCTTCCTACTATAAGCAAAAGTGGCCATGTTTATTTTCTTCCAAAGGTAACCAACATCTTCCACATTCATGTCTTTGAAAGGCATCACAGGTTTCATAGGTTTGAATCTTCCAAATATATCCTATTTGGCTCATTCCTAGGATTCCTAAGATCCTCTCTTTCCAAATGCACCTCAGTGCATTTTCCTTCACAGACATCCTAGATACCCAAACTCTTAAAACACAGTAAATGCTTCTGATTTTGTCTTCAAATATTTAAGAAATTATCCTCATTCAAGGACCCTCCAATTTTCTTCATCCAAATACCATCGGTTCTCTTTCATCAAATGTACCCAAAATGTTTTACTCTAAAGAAACCCTCATTCTCTTTTTCCATCTAAATGATCTTACTCTAGAAACAGTATTGAAAGTTTGCTTTCAAAGACATTTCAGTTCTATTTCTTTGAAAACAGCCAAATTGCTTCTCCAGAAAGTAAATTATCTTCATGTGAACATCCCGTGCCCTCGCATACATACTTATAACAATTCCATCCACATGATGAGAACATTATAGCATGTTCTCCTTCTGGCCTGAGTTGATCTGGCAGCTTTCCTCCACAATGGCTGAAATTTAGGTTGATCATCGGAAGTGACACGCTGGCTGTCCCCCGCAGGCCTTGGCTGAGCGAGCAACTCAATTAAAAGCGGACTAGAAGGTGGACGGGGCCTGCTGGGCCAAAGCTCCAGGGGAGCGTCGTTCTTGCTTGCCACTGCCTACCCAGCCCCGCTCCTTCCTCGGGCAGGCCTGGGCAGCGTCAGCCTTTGTCTGGAGACTCGCTGACCACTCACTTCAGCTCGCTGACTGCAGATGATTCACAGAACCCGGTGGGACCCTGTGCCCTCCCTGGTCACAAACAAGCAGAAGTACTACAGATATTAACTTGGTCCCATTTAATGCCACAGCCTTCAGGCCAATGTGAATGTCTTAATTTATAACCCCAAAGAAAGCTCACTAAGAAAGGTCTGTCTGGCTCAGGCCAAACGTCAGTCTGCTTGTGGAGAGATGCTTTTGCAGTATTCAGAAGCCTGTGAATGGACTTAGTGCCAGAGCATCAGGAAGAGAGACAGGAGCCAAAAATAAGCTTCAGCTATTTATTATTGTAGTGACAAAAGCTTGCTATAGCTGTGACAATCAAAACCATTTCAATTGTGTTATAGCTGCAGGACACAGCAATATTGAAATAAATGAGAGAGGCACTGGCTTTGTTGAAAGAGAATTTAGTGGAAATTTTCCCAGGCTGGGGAGCTCAACGCCCACTGCTTTTGATAAATATCATCTATTAAATTGTATATTTATGCATTACATTATTCCAGGTTGTGGTATTGTGTACCCAATGCATTTGAAAGGCTCTATACATATTAATATATACATTAAAGATAAAGTACAGACCATGAATGTAAAAAAAGCCAAGCTTGCAGCTCTGAATTCATTACCTCCAGTTAAAAAGAACACTGTGCCCTCTGCTAAACACTCAGGTAGACCATTCAATCCTAATCATCTCATTTATATCAATTGTTCACCTTTAATCCAACTTTGTCTATGGTTCTATGAAGTCGGGTGTCAGCCATCAAGGTGTCCTATCATGGACTTGAGCCTGGAGTTTGGCTTTGATTGATGCTCGCTGTCAAACGCACTTGAGCGTCATTGTCGAGTTGTTTTTCTCGACTTCGTTCTGTCTCTGACCCTGAAGAAGACATAACAGGGCCTTGACCAGTGGGGGCAAGCCCCGTTAAAAATCCACACGGCTGGTGCTTCAGACGCCCCGGTCTGCTTCGAACATGTCCATCAATCATTGCTGACAGCCCTGCTTGCTTGTTCACCATGGACGAGGGGAAAACGAGAGTCTGTGTCCTCCAAAAAAAAGCTGCCTGCCCATTCGTCCGCCTCGCGGCAGTGATCACGGAGGGACGGCCGTGACTCTTTGACCCTTCACCGAGATACTAGCGAGGGATAATGAGGCTGAAGCAGGAGGAACGAATGCCCGAGGTGGAACCAGTTCAGCCCACTCACAGGCCGTAATGAGCAGCACTACATCTTGACCTGTTAAGCATGGGAAGATAAACAAGAAAGACAAAAAACGCTGTGACAAGTGGAGGAGAGGGACTTTTAGCAACAGTGCCTGACGTATCGAGGTCGCTGTCGTGTACACTTCTCCTTCTGCAACTTTGACTCCTCAGCATAAATGATGAGATTCATTAGTGGTTAAGGACGTGAGATGCCTCTGCCACTGTGTAGAGTGACTTAGAAGATGTTGTAAACAAGACAACCTGATTGAATGTCAACGCTGCGTCCTCTGGCACACACAGGACCTCTCTCATATCTCTCACACAGTGTGAGGAGAAGGTAGGCAGTGCTGGGATTTCAAGCTTCACGAGCTTGTCACTCTCCACAGCCGATTGGGACGAGAAGACAGAGGGGGTAGAGGGGAGTTGCCATGCAGTCTATTTCATGACTGAAGTGATTGTGAGAGTGAGTGTGTGTATGTGTTGGGAAGGGGTGTGCAGCAGAAGGGACAGTTGCCTCACAGCAGTGGGACTTGTCAGGCCCGAGCTTTGTCAAGCGTGGACTCCAGTGACAGCCGTGTCACACCCTGGGTGAGCTGCCTCGTCCCCTGCCACGGTGAAGATTACAGTGATCACTGTCTTCAGCTGCATGAAAACCGCCTGGGACCCAGGCCTCCCTGCACACACACACACCTCTCTCTCTGACTCAGAGTCAGTCATACCTAACCTCAGAACACAGAGGTGAATGCACTTTTTCTTCCATAGACAGATGTGTTTCATTGGTGTTCCTCAGGGCTCTATCTGGGGACCGTTTTCATTCTTCCTTTGCAGCACTATAGCTTTTTGGCATTCATGGAAAATGGCATTGACGGCCTTGATTTGTACTATACTTGCCAGTCTCCAGGCCTCGCCTCGGGACACATGCTAGATAGATGTGCAATGACTGAAGGGCCAAAGTGAGCTGTGTCAGCAGAAGAGCTCAGATTACCAAGATAAAGGCAATGCTTTTTTCTCAACCAAAGCAAGTTGGCTACACTGATAATTAATCTTTTTTTTTAAAACCAGCATTCACCTTGTGAACTGAATCCTAATCATCTGCCCATTTTAAAGAAGCAACATTAAAGTGATAATATGTAGAATTTGACCTCTGTGTTTAACAGTGAAACATACACACTAGTGAACACAATAGGGGCAGTGGGAATACATGCCCAAAGCAGTGGGCAGTCCCTATTCACAGTGCCCGGCAAGCAGTTGGGGGTTAGATGCCTTGCTCAAAGTCACATCAGTGATAACCTACTCGGGGATCACAAGACCATATCCCTAACCATTAGGCCATGACTGCCTCCCACCTGACCATTATTTCACCCCACCAGAACACCATTCTTCCCACTAGGCCATGGCTGTCCCTCACCAAACCATGGTTGCCCCCCATCAGACCACAGCTGCCCCCCACCAATACGCTCAATTGGATTGGCTCCATTTTGAAGCAGTAACACAAAGCAAATGCTCATACCTGCCACAACTTATGGATTATTCCAAAAGTGGGATTTTTTTATCTTGTTTGTTGTTTATTCATCCAGACGAGGTCCAGCTGAGACTGCACTCCCCGGCCACGCTGCTAAAGCCTTTATTCAAAAAGATGAAAAGGGTGGGCGATTGTGTGCTTTCATTTTGGCATTTCACGAGACAAAAGGAAGTGTTCTTTTTTTAAATGGGTGAGCCTTGATCAAACACAATTGTTCCAGGCCTCAGCCATTGTCTCCCTCTGTTGTGTCCAAATAAAGGTTAACAATGTTAACTGGCAATCTCCGGGCTGAGAGACATTAAGTGAAATGCAGGCAGTCAGACCAGGTTGATTGCGAACGACCAATTTCACTGTGACAAGATACCATTAATTAGCATTAGCATATCACAGAGACACCGGCCGAGCCGAAACCCGGGCTCTTTAATAACCTCAGCGGGTGACATTTGAAGCTTACTGTTTTTCTATCTTCACTGCATTGTCTCCCAATTAGGTGTGCTGACAGAGCCTTGAGAGGTAGGATAAGCAAAGCTTTTGCATCAGGGGGGTTCTACAATAAATTCGGGAGGCTTCCAGGGGCCACAGTCACAGCACTCTACACACACACACATGTATACACACTTTCTCAGCTTCGGCACTCTCTCGGGACCTGATAATAGCAGGTCCTCGGTGGAGCTGTGATTGCATCAGGGCTTTGATCTGACCGCTAATCGCTGGTGACAGACAGGCTACCGACAGCACCACTTCCCCGCTCAATGCGGGGGCCTCTTCCTCCCCTCAGAGAGGGACAGAGAGAGAGAGAGAGAGAGAGAGAGAGAGAGAGGTATGGGCTTTTCGGAAGCTCGATTTAATCAGGGTCCTCACGGGAGCCCAGATAAATCCACATTAGCCTGGTTCAGATTAATGAGAGAAAGGAAATCTGGCATAAACTCGTTAAGGTGATAGTTAAAGAGTCCAGGGCCACCGTTTCTCATGTAAAACACACAAAAATGCATTTGAAGAGTCATGAGATTAACTCTACACTAAGTTAAACATGTAAACATGCATTGGAATACTCCAGATAAAGGTTTTACATTTCAACATCTCCGTCGTGATGATTCTGCCTTTGGTTACCGTGTGGACAGTGTTCTCCAGTCTTTGTTCTGGATCTATAATGTCTTGTTCATGATTCTTTTACCTTCAACTGTTTGAGCAGACCTGTCCTTTCCAGTGCACAGGTTCTTCTCATTATGAGCTCTTCAGTTTGCTTATCTGAGCTTCTCGACTGATTGACTTGGTCAAGGACTCACTGGCTTCTTTTCTGTGCTCTTCAAGGTTCTCTCAGAAATCTTCTCCAACACCAAAGTTCAAAGACATCAATAATCCTCCTGTCCTGCTTTTGTATTGTCCAGCTCTCATATCTATAAAGAACCAGTAGTTTGGACAATTCTGATCTTTGTTTGTAGAGACAAATCATTACATTTGAAGACCTTTCCAAGCTCTTGGTTCTGCTGAGTGTCAATCTGTGCTGTATTCCTTGACTGCTTGATCATTTGTTGTTAATAATTGATAGAAACAGACAAAAGCTGTCCAATGGTTCCACATCTTTTCCTTCAGCGGTCAAGTTAGCGCTTTTTCCTCGTGTCTGATTTCTTCAAACTGAGCTGAAGTACCATATAATTACTCAGTACTACATATAATTACAAATACAAAGTGAATATGAGCCAAATTATTATTATTATTATTATTATTATTATTATTATTATTATTATTATTAATTATTATTATTATTATTATTATTATTATTATTATTATTATTATTAATTATTATTATTATTATTAGTAGTAGTATTATTATAACTACATATGTACAGTGTATATGATATGTTATTATTATATGTAGATACTTGTGCATGTGTGCGTGCATGCATGTGCAGAAATGAACATTCCTGAAGTGCACATGCTTGATATTAGATCAATGAGGCACACGAACATGCATATGTGCCCACATTTACATGAAAGGAGTAACACTTTGTGTGGTTACTCTAGCTCTAATAATATTTGGACTTACTCATACACCTTTAATCATGGACACAATAACAGCTTCAGAGATGCACACGCATAAGCACACACAGTACTAAAAGCCATCGTAAAATGGTAATTATTAGCTGTACAGTAAACCAAGCACACACACACACACACACACACACACACACAGAAAGTCCAGCTCATATGTGCCATGTGGCATCTGCGCTGAGTGGCTGATGGGTGAAATAATCCTATGTCACACTCACTTAAACCTATGCAAACGGATGCTTAAGGAAAGCCCTGAGCCTGTCACTCTCCATTATCTCCTCTTTCCCTCCGACCTCCATCCATCCCTCTCTCAGTGTACGGCCCTGCGGGAGGCTGGACGCTTCTCCCTGGGCAACTCGACTCGAGCCAAACGCAGCATCTGAGTCACAACAGGTTTAGCTCTTCATCCCGAGCTATCACTGCACATCCAGTTAACTCTGGTATTTAGCTGAACTTACAGATTATTTACATGAAACTAACTGTGTGGTGACAAAGAACAAAAACAGGCATCATGCTCATGATCTTTCACTGAAAGAAGCAGAGAGACTGTTGTAATAAGTGCAGACTCTGAACTGGACGGACAGCAGGACTTGCTGATGATCTTGTTTAAATGTGTTTGTCTAAATTGTCTTTAGACTGGTTCTAGACCTTGAGGTAGAACCTTTACCTGATGTAGAGGTTCTCCAGCCTTTAAATGAAGCCAAACATCTCAAATGAAGCTCTTCATAGAAGTGTCCATATAAAGGTTTGTTATGGAATCAGCTATGATTCATCCTCTCATATATAGTATATATACTGTACACAACGTCACTGTCAGTACATGTCTGTTATTTTACAGTACACCTGTTATTTATCTTAACAGTCACTGTGTGGTTAATTACACTGTGGACAGTAGAATAACCGTGTTTATGTGAATCGGTACTGTGCAGCTCCTCTGTTGTAATTGAACTGTGTATTATTGTTTATTGGATTGTCCTGTGAATCATTCTAACAGGTTGGCTTCAGTTCTGTAGTTGTTTTAATGTGAATTGTTGTGCCCTGATGCGGCTGTGAAGTTTAACACTGAATCAGAACTTATATAATGTCAAAATACAGAAGTCATCTCACAAAAGCCTTTTAAACTTCCCCTAATAACCCCAACTGAAGTCTACACTTACACAACAAATAAAAACACAATAAACAACACACCACATGCTCCCAGGAGCCTTTGCAAAGCTAATTGGCCTGAACTACAGACCTGCTCATGGGACCCACATTTTACAGTACGTATATTTATATCTATGAGCTAAAAAAGGTAACTGTCATTAAAAGCGTACTGTTCAGCATAAACTACTTCCTTTTACTCCTCATTGTGGTTGCCAGATATTCTGTGCATCCTTATTTATTACAGATTTTTTTTGTTTCTAAACAGTTTTTTCTGTGAGTGGTCAGTATTTTAACTGTCAGTCAGGTTCTCATAATGTTGCAGCAACGTTATTAAAACGTTAAAAAAAGGTCAAAAGAAACGTCTACAAAACTTCACTGAATGTTCTAAGAACCAAATCTGTAACATTTGTAGCGTTGAGACAAAGTTGTACAAGTGTTATGAGGTCAAGCTTAAATCACAGCAGCAGGTCTGTGTTATACTGAAGAACAAGGTCTGCTGTGTCTTCTGAACGATGTGCAGACTCCAGGACCCCAAACTGAACCTGAGTGCTAACAGGTTTCAGCTGCAGCCCAGGCTTGTCATCTCAATCAATCATTTTGTTTCTGAGTGAACAGAGCAAACCACCAACTCCATCTCTTCTCCACGCCTTCATTTCCTCCTTACTCTCTCCTCCCTCGAGTCTCTCCATCAGAGTCGCTAATGAATCACACCAGTCGTCAACAACCAGAACCTTCTGGACCAAACCGCCGGAATGTCATAATCAGGAATTTAGGAAATGTGGGTGGACTTACACACACACACACACACACACACACACAGCAAAGGTCATTTGTTTTAATTACAGACTAAACGATGGCTTTTCTTTCTGAACACTAGATCATAAAACTGGACTGTTGGTAAAAGTCATGACTGGCTTCAGTTCTGTTCAGGTAAACATGATAAAGTGCAGCGATAAGAAGGAAACGCTGCTAATTGTCCGTATGTGTCTGCCCACGCCGTCACGCCGTCACATACACATGGACGCAGCAGTAAAGGTCATTTGTTTTAATTACAACTTCAACAATGAAGCCTTTTCTTACCACAGATGCTCATAATGTGATACAACCGACTTCACTTTTACAGAAACACGAGAGCAGGAAACAAAGCTCAGCCTCATTTAGAGAATGTGTGTGGTCACATGTGCTGCGCAGACTAACAGAACAGCTGATTTTGTTCTCATACAGCTCTTAGGGTAAAGGTGGCACCGTGGGTCTCCATCTGTGTGGAGTGTCCATGTTGTCCTCTGGAGTCAGTTCAGAAACATGGTCAGGTGAACTGGACACTCTAAATTGTCCTGGTGTTGACCTTTATCTGTGTGCCCAGTAACAGACTGATGCCCGGAGATCTGGGCTTCTGTTAAATGACAACGTTCCAGGAATGTTCTTTGAAGGTTTTGACTAAAGTTTGAACAAACCTAGATATAACGTTCCAGCCTAACGTTGGCCTAACGATGAACAAATGTCCCCTGTTTGTCACCTGACCGGGTGTATAATAATAATAACATTAAGGGAATGTTCAAACAACCTTCTAGCCTAACGTTCACACCTAACGTTCTGATAACCAAGCAAGAACTCCACACCATAACGTTAATAATAAGAACCCGCAATGTTCTTGGAATGTTCTTGTGTTAGCTGGGTTCTAAGCCCATGAGGCCACCATCTCTGTTCCTACTTGTAGGACTTGTGTGATGAAGTTCCAGGTCAAACGTATGAACATTGGGTTCACAGAGGTTCTGTAGAGCACTGTGCTGTTGTTTAACCATCATGTGCCGCTCAGGTTTACGTGTCACATCATAAAAGGCCACTTAGTTTTTCTTCCCTGATGTTCTCGAGTCTTTGATGAGAAGTTTGTCAGAGCTGGGCCGCTCCCTCCCCGAGGCCCAAGACCGCTCACATCAATCAGCTTTCTAAAGCCAGTGGTCAACATTCACTTATTCACGTCAGCGCATTTTCACGTGATCGTTTATCAAAGCGGCTGATCTCGCTCTCGCTCGGCTCGAGGCGCAAATCTTTCTCGCTTTATTTTATTTTTTCTTTTCACAGACTCAGCTCGCGGCTGACGCTTAATTTGTGCGCACTCTTTAATACATCACATTATGTGGAACGGCCGTAGCCTCCAGCTCTGTACTCGGCTACCTGCACTAAACCCAATATAATCTGTTCTTCTCAGTCACATCACAGCCACCAACATGAGCACAAAACACGAGCATCAGTTCTCACATATTCACTCCTTTAAAATCTACCTGTTCAGACTACACTGGCACAGTAAATAAGATCTGGGACATGTTAGACGACAGGAGAACAGTCGGTTCTCAGAGACCAGGTGTTGAATGCTGGAGAAATATATGAGACACTTATCCTAAATAGTTATGGCCAAATGATGGGATAGGAACATGGCAAGACTTGTGTGCCAGGTCAGCAGTGGGCAGTACCTTCCAACAGTGGCCTTCAATGATCTTAATCTTGATCCTAATCTATAGAACAAGTCTAATCTGAAATAGCTGAGGTCTGAAATACACGGGTCAGTCAACTGGAGCTATTTTGGTGCCAACATCAACAACAGCATCAGCAAATTGGTTTTAATGTTATGGCTGATCTTACTGAGGTTAAGATACTTCCTTTGAGAAATCCAGAACTGCAGGACCGTCACGTAGTTAAGGGTTCTGGCAGCGGCCTCTGGACTGTTCCTCTAATAATCTCTGTGTATGTGAAGATTTCTAAGGCAGTTAGGAGCCACCACAGAAAAATGTCCTTAAAGCCACAGAAAAACCAAATGTGGCCAAGTCAGAAACCCCAAATTTATAAAGCGTGTGTGTGTGTGTGTGTGTCTGTTTGTGGGAGAGAAACGTGACCGTGTCTGACCACGGCTGAATCTTTATTGTCGCTGGTTACAGAGTCTGAGTGTAACACACCTGAGCGCTGGTCACTGTAATTAAGTGCAGGTGGTAAATGGAGCAAGTCTCTGTGGACAAGTGGCCAAAACCCAAACCCAGAGCTGAAGCTTTGACTGTTCTGACCTCATCATAGACCACAGAAGAGTAACAGAGATAAAGAGAGAGAGAGAGACAGAGAGAGAGAGAGAGAGAGAGAGAGAGAGAGAGAGAG
>BRDA01017518.1:4280-54710 GCA_036984385.1 Crenuchus spilurus | reverse complement strand
ATATATATATATATATATATATATATATATATATATATATATATATATATATATATATATATGTGTGTGTGTGTGTGTGTGTGTGTGTATATGTATATATATATATATTGGTTGAATTGAAATATATTTTTAGATTCTTGTGAGAGAAGCATAAATAACCAGAGACACATTTTTCACATAGGCACATGCCAGTGAAGGATTAGCGGCTGAGGAATGTGTGGAAATGCCCATTTGGTCTCTATAAACAAAGAGCGCTCACCTGAGTGTTCACACCTCATGAATATCCAATGTAGGAACGAGTGACTGAGTAAAAGACAATGTCACTTCACATTTGTTAAGCTTTAGAAATAAAACCACATACAATTTCTACAAACTGTAATGACCAGTGTGTAGCCAACACTTCTATTTTCTGAGCTCAGAGAGATCTTGGCTAGGAATGTTTAGACTGTGTCTTAAGTTTAGAGCAGATTTAATCAAAATCTAGATTTATGACACTCTTACAGTTTTGACACTGGTGTTGCTGAGTTTGTGCTGAACAGCCTGTGAACACTAAGAAAAAATAATTTTAGATGGGTGTGATCTGTAAAATGTTAAGGCATGTCAGACTACATCAAAGTGTCTGAAAACCCCCTCAGACACCAGAGGGTTAAAGAGTGAGTTTGTGTAGTTAGAAAAGAGGAAGTAGTTGTACATAAATGAACAACCGAAGCTCCATTCCTGTTTTCTGTTTTTGTATCATCACATTTGCAGGCTAAGATTTGGACACCCCAGGTTAAATGAGGTTTTCTAAGTGAAAATAATTATATAACATAACCATTTTATTCCCTTCTGCTCATTCTGGTGCACATTTTAAATGCAGAATTTAACAAATGTAGACATAAATACACTGCTGAGCATTAAAACTGCAGTATTTAAGAAAGACAGAGACACTGGATGAGTGTTTGTGGCAGACGTGAGGACTTGAGTCACATGACTTGGATTCGAGTCTGACTCGAGTCACCAAACTGATGACTTGTGACTTGATTCAACAACATCACTAAAGACTTGTGACTTGACTTAGACTCTACCTTTACTGACTTGGACTTGGAACTGGACTTGAGATTTTGGTAAGCTCTGTTGGTTGTATCTCAAAAAGTGAAAGGAAACGTTAGAAGGACCATGTTAATGTTCTTTGAAAAGCACCTTTTTAAAATGATTTATTGAACAATTTGCACTTTTTTGTTAAGTAAAAAAGCACTTTGTCATACGTAAATTATTTTTGTTATAATAAATACAAACTTTAAAAACGTTTTTGATTAATGTCACTTTAATACTACTAATCAACTGTAGTACAATATACTATTACCTGCATCAATTGTGTTAAATATTGAAATGACGTTACATCTGGTGACTTGACTAGAGACTTGCTTGTATTGACTTGGGACTTGACTCGGGACTTGACTCGGGACTTGACTGTCAAGACTCGGGACTTGACTGTCAAGACTTGGGACTTGACTCGGGACTTGACTGTCAAGACTTGGGACTTGACTGTCAAGACTCGGGACTTGACTGTCAAGACTCGGGACTTGACTGTCAAGACTCGGGACTTGACTGTCAAGACTCGGGACTTGACTCGGGACTTGATTGTCAAGACTTGGGATTTACTTGTTACTTGCAACTTAGTGACTTGTTCAAATGTCTGGTTTGTGGAACGTCAAGGGCTGCAGACTCTTTAATCTCGTTAATCTGTGGTAGCTACTGGCTGCCATGCAAACATGCTCCACACATCCTATTTTAGTATGGCAGCAGTGAACTGCTAGATCAGGGGTCAAACTCCAGTGCTGGAGGTCTGGTGACCAGCACAGTCTGGTGAATTCTCTGCTCTGACACTACAATTAAATCTGCTAATTACCTGCTGATTTGAATCAGATGTGTTTGATCAGGAATATCACCAATCTGTGCAGGAATCTGGCAGAGACTAGAGACATCCCTGCTCTAGATAATTTACCACCTCAGGCTCAAACACTTCAGTGGTGTATTGCTGGCAGGTTAAGGTAATGTCTCTGCAGATAAGGCAAGATGAAACCCAATCCTGCCCCAAGCCATAATATGTGGTTATGAACCCATATGGCTCCATGAGCCTTTTGCCATGATGCCTCCATATGTGTATCATGACCTATCTATTCATCTTTCAGATACATAATGCTTTTGTATTGACCTGTAATGGAAAATATGGCCTTTCAAATTTGACACATTCTCAGTATGTGATCCACCCCCCCCCCTCCAATACATTAAATTAGGCAGATAAAAGAGAAACTGTACACCGACTGTGTAGAAAATATGTTCCCTGTAGTACAAAACAAAAAAACAAAAAAAATTAAATACTATATTGTAAATATACTTCAGTATAAATCAGCACATACATTTTGGCCAAAAGCCATCACAATCTGCAACTACTTCCATCCGGATTCTACAGAACATGAGAAGGTTGTGCCCAGATTTTACTGAGGATTTACGTAAAAGGATCAGAGAGCTTAACATCTATTGTCCTCCTGATCTCTCCACCCTAGCAGCCTTTCCATCTTGGATGTCTCTCTTCTCAGAAGCCGTTCTGGATGTAGGCTTGCTCTGAATACTCCACACAATAGCTTTGAACACAAACGCTTTTGCTTCATTCTGTTCCACAACTCCACCCAGTCAGAGATAATACAAGTGGGAAAATATTCTATCTAGCCTTCCTGTGTTAGCATGGGGCCAGACTGTAAGATAAGCATGGTTTTCCTGCAGAGACATGCATTTCTGGTAATGACAGCAGAACTTGTGATGAGGGTGTCACTTGGTTCTGTAAAGAATGTAATCTCTACACCGTCACTCAAGAGGACAGTGGCAAAAAGGAAGAATTCTGTCTGATTAACTATTACACCCCTGTCGTGAGTGCTAAGTAAATCTTAGCCTTAAAGCACCCTTGGGCCAATATTTGCAAAGTGAAGAAATTAAATGTAAGATCTTGTGTTTGTAGGTGAGACAGCAAACTGCTAACACTGTGTTGAAACAGTGAGCAATGATATTCTCAGGCACTTCATCCTTCAAGTGTGAAATGTGCGAGTCACTTACCAACACAAAGAAGTACCACGGCAGAGGCACTCCATATTCACCAGGGAAGACAGCTTCCACATACCAGGCAACCAGCCCATACAGAACAGCGTCCAGCAGCAGAAGTCCCAGAACCTGAGCCAATGAGAAGTCATCGTCCACAGTCACTGGCTCAAACAGGTTACTCCACTGGATCCCCGTGCCTGACAGAAAAGGTCAGTAAAGAAAAAGCTTTTAAATGACCACCCAAAACAATGATGCTTGTTTGGGTGCAATTCAGTGATGAGTAAAACAGTGTAAATGTGATGTATTTCATGGAAATGTTATATTGTACTTTGGTGAAATAAAATACATTACAAAAGGGTAACATCATGTGGGTGAAAGGTGGCTGACCTTTGCCTTCAAACATGCCAATAAGTTGGGCTCCCATAGCCATGGCCACATTGGAGATAAGGCAGGCGGACGTTTTCTGGGCATGGGACAGCAGGTCATAACGAGGCCAGAGGAAAAGGTAAGGCAGATAGCTGAAGAAGTAGATGAAACCACCTGCCGCTGCCGCAACATTAGCTGTGAGAGAGGAACAGATAAGAAAAACCACTGACCTTTGAATCTTTACGATCACAATAATATTGCTATTGTTTTGATTAAAGAAGTGATAAAGCCTTGGCCAACTGCTATGAAAGTGTGGTTTATTACATTATACTGCTTCCAGCTCCTTAACTGATTTACATTTCTCACTCCTCACTAACCCTAATCAAAAATAACTTCCTAAACAATCATCCTTACACTCAGAAAATGGTATTGGAACATTACTGAAGCAGTAGCATTGTTCTCATAGAGGTGGAGCCCTAAAGGACACATCTTTACTTGCTTGCCTTTGTTAGATAACATAACTGTATCAGATTCTGTTTTATAAATCTGCGCCCTTCAAAAAATTATGAAAAGATAGAAATATGCTCCTTTCCTCTGGAAAAATGAATGTCGTTAACCTTTAAGATACCAATTAGATCTTATATTGGTTAATGATAATACTCATGAGTCTACCATCAGGAGATCACTGAACAACAATGATGTGAATGGAGAAAGCCTCTTTCTCTAAAATGAACATTGCTTCAGTTTGCTGAGTCACAGATGGATGAGGAAGAGCTAGCAAATCTGCACAATACTGAACTGAATTCAGCATCATACTGTTGTGCTGAATCAAATCACATGAATCATATGGTGGGTCATGCAGTATTGCATTAGTAGTTGTTTTATGGCAATGCATCAAGATGTGTATTGCATCAGCCTCTGTGATGGAGATGAAAATCCCAACGGCATAAGAACCTTATATCATCTGTGAAACATGGTGGTGGCAGTATCATGGTTTGTGCCTGTTTTTTCTGCATCTAGGTGTGGTTTGCCATCATTAATGGAACAATAAATGATGAATTATACCAATGAATGATGAAGGAATATTTCTGCAAATTCATCCTTATCAGTTTAATTTGGGTTCTCATGATCGATTACAGGACTTGTTGGCTTTAAATATATTTATGCAGAAACAGAAAATATTCAGCAAACTTTCAAACACCTCTGTATTTTGAAGTGTGTAATAAAAGTTGCAAATGACAACACTCCTACTCATACACATAAAACACATAAGAGCACAGAGCTACAGATTTTGCAGTTGAGTAGTGTGTAAGATAGCAGGTGCATGTGGTGTGATCTAGTCACTTGAAGCTCTCCATTATAAACCACTACATGCTGTAACAGCTGTGGGTGTGCGCCCACCCTGAAAGCCTTGAGCTCTTTATGCTGCTGTCATCACAGGCCCTCACAAAACAAGCACAAAGAGAGTGATGAGAGGAAAAAAAGCAAAAAAAAGAGGAGTGGAGCTGTGTGATAAAAAAAAAAAAAAAGGAAAATAGCAGGTTGGGCTATTTTTTGCATCATCAGGCAAGGGGAAGGACAAAACGCTTCTGAAGACCTGACACCTGACAATGTGGCATTCTGAACAAAAATGGAAAAACTGATAGAAAGAGAATACAAAAATGAGGACACCTGAGAACATAAATGGGTCTCTCTTCCATCTCTCATGAACATTTACAACATCGGGAGGACCCATCACATCCATCACATGGTCTCTTCACCCTGCTGCCTTCTAGTAGAAGATACCACAGTATTCTGATCCTCTCTGCTAGACTGTCCAACAGTTTCATCCCTCAGGCTGTCAGACTACTTAACACAAATAATCTGACTCTCAAGGACTAAATACCTTTCACTATAGTTTGCACAATACACAAATAACCTAGCCTGGAATCTGGAAACAGTCAATCACTCAGTGTCATGTACTGATCATATCCACATTTGTCCTGTCCTGTAACAGTATCTCAGTCTAGTCAGAAAGTTTGTACTATTGTATGAATCCTGTACGACTGCATGTTTATTGTATGTTGTTGATGCCTTGTGTTCTGTGTTGCACCTGGTCCTGGATGAACATTGTTTCATTTCATTATGTACTGTAATGTATAAAGCTGAAATGACCATTAAACCTCTTGAACTTCAGGACTTGACACAGAGATATTAGGGCAGACAATTGCAGCTCTTTTTATAAGTGTAGGAGAGGACAAGGTAGGGGTTTCTCCCCTCCACACATTGGAGGCACTCCAAAAATTCTTAATTTAGCACTTTTTAGCCCAGCAGCTTGTTGATTTCGTAGAGACCTGCTCTGCATTTAGCAGCAATGTCAACTTAAAATATAAAAATTGTACACAGAGTGAAAAATTAACCCCTTTTTTATGTTTACTGAAGTCATTCCACATTGCTAACATTGCTAATAATAACCAAAAAGTAGCAACTAGCACAGTCCCACTCATATAAAGCTAACATATCATGCTAGCTTTCATTACTCACTGGCAATACTAGCAGTGAAGAAGGAGCTTTCATGTAATAGCAAAGCAACTGTTAGCTTAAAGTGTAGAATTACAATCACCTTTGGTTGATGGTGGGCTAAACTTGCCTCAATATCAAACTGTTTTTATAATATTCACATTAGACGTGGAGGCTTAGCAAAATTAAAACATTTTCTGTTAGTGAAGATACGCTTAGGCTTAGAATTTATAATATATAAAAGTAGTCTGACATATGATCACAAAATCGTGTGTGTACACCAGAAAATTGGTGAAAATTTGAACAGGCAGGATACTGACATGCTGGTTAAAAACTAGGGTCTCCTCCCAATCTATCGGTTCCTCTAAATGACTAGCTTGGATGCACGTGGAAAATAATTGCTGAAGGAGGGATCCACCAGAGGACTAGCTATGGGTAAAGAGAGGGGAACATTGTTGCAGTGACACACATTGCTGCTGTTCCTCCACTGTATGGGTCTCATGGCTAATGACATTCTGGTTCTCAAAAAAACATGGAACTAAGCAATACAGAACACTTTAAGTCTTTAAGTTTACAAAGAGAGGACAATTATTTATTTTATGGGACATCTGGCAACCTTACTACAGAGCACCAGTGCCTCTCTCTGTCTTGCCCTCGCTACAACAGTACTCTGAAGGCTACCTGTAACTGGATACAGCTGGCATGAATTATTTAATGCCCCCAAAGACTTGTTAGCTCACCTATGAGAGGCAGAGGGAGGGGGAAGGGAGGCAACAAAGAATGCAATCAACACTGCAGCACCTATGTAAAGCTTCACCATCAGCAGCCTGAAGGTTCTATTGCGTGTGGTAAAACAGGGAAAGAGCTCATACAGTCTACCTGATTTTCACAGCATTATCTCCTTTCAAACGGTCAAAAACAAAGTGATGCATACAGAGAATGTGAATATAGCTTAGTTTACTTTGGCTAAAGCTACAGCACAAATCCATAGCAACACAGGCCCTTTAAAAATATCACTGCAGCACAAACCGCAATCAAGACTTGAGCAGAATTCAGTTAAGCAACCTTTTCTTGTACTTTTAGTTCTCTAAAAGTCATAAATGCTCCTCGCTACTGGCTAGTCTTCCCATGCGAGCCATAAGGCGCTTGCAGCTGATCCAGAATGCAGCTGCTCAGCTGGTCTTCAATCAGCCCAACTTCTCACATCACTCCACTGCTGAATTCACTTAACTGGCTTCCTTTAGCTGCTCACATAAGATTCAAAACCTTGATGCTCGCCTACAAAGCAAAAAAAGGACCAGCCCCTCCCTAACTAATGGCAATGGTCAAGTTTGGAGTTGCACCTCGAACCCTTCGAGCTTCCAGTATGGCTCAGCTTGATCCGCCGTCCTTCAAGACATGGAAGACTAACATCAGTTTGCAGTCTTTAAAAGCAGACTGAAGACCCACCTCTTTGTTGAACATTTAAATGAGCACTAGTTTAAAACTCTTATTATAATGCATTGTAAAGCTCTTATATTGTGTATAATTGTGTATCTTTCCTTCTTTCTAGGTATTAGTGATGGTTTAGTTCTAACAGTGTCTGAACTGAAGAGTAGTTTGGACTCTAACCTGTCTGTACTAGCTGAGATGATTCTCTTTATGGAAATAAACCAGTGTTTGTACGTCACTCTGGATAAGATCGTCTGCTAAATGCTGTAAATGTAAATGCTACTCTTCTGCAAAACAGCGAAGCACTTTCAAAGACAAACTCTGGCCATTTTAATCTTGATTGCTTTGTCTCTGTGAATGGGAATGACTACTATAGAGGGTGACACAGGGGTTAGTGAAGAAAGTTTGATGCAATACCGTTACAGTAAATAGCATCACCAATTATCCTTATGTCCTTTTGTTATTTCCACAGAAACAGAACGAGTGATTGCTTGATTGCTTCTTTGAAATGTATGTCATAACATTTCAGCTTATAATGCACTCACTCTATAGGACATTAACCAGAAGAACACTACAAATTCCCACATCAACACAAAAGGGAATAATCATTCCTTGAATTCTGGATTTCCTATAGGAACTGACATGCATTTCCACAATGGGGAGGAATTAGCAACTGTCTCTACCCATCACAAGGTCAAGATAGTGCCAAATCTAAAAATAACTTAAGCAAACTGGCAGTTAAAGATATGTAAGCATGGTTGATGAACTGGAAAGCGTGGGACAGTGAAGCACAGCTGTGGTAAACCCAGTATATCTGGTTATAGTTCTCTGGTTGAATAGTTAAAGTATTTGTAACCGTTTATACCAAACATACCTCACTGAAAAAGACAATCTCTTGATCAGAAGAAAATGAAAGAGTTACCTCGAGAAAAGAAGGAGCTGATCATGAAGCTGAAGCTGATGGTAGCCACACAAAAGACCAGCAGGTAGACAAAAACTAGCGTGGGGTCGCTGTAGGTCAGCACTGCTCCATTTGGACTCACCTACAAATGGTGGCAACAGGAATCATGGAAGAAAATGTCACAATATATCCAAATATACCCTATTCAATACAGTGAACCTACACATCCTTTGAGGTTTTATATGTAACGTTAATGGTAAAAAACAAAAAAATGAAAGAAGAAATGATCCAGTGTTTTTGGTTACACTATGATGCATTACAATGGTTTTAAATGTATTTTAATTATAGACTAAACTGGTCACAACCTTTTTCAACATCTCCCCTTCGGCAGGTGCTACAGAGTCTTGTTCACTGTGACTATAAGAACAGTTTTTAACCCTCAGGTCATCAGCTTCATAAATAACAGATCACTAACATCATCTGATAAGCCATAGATATTTCTGACATCCCCTGACAGCTATTACACTCATATTAATACTGACATCATCATTCATTCCCAAAAGTTGCATACTGCTGTTGTTCTTTCACTACCATCATTATAATCACCTGTTTTTAACCTGATCTGTGTTACAGTGTATTGTGTCCTGCAATTTTAGGCACATTGTCTGTTCTTTATACAGTGGTACCCCTACTTACAAGCATCCCCACTAACGAGTATTCCAGGTAATGAGTCGAGATCTCTGAATATTTTTGTTCCAGGTAACGAATAAAATTCCAAGTAACGAGTAGCGTAAACTAGTTCAAGTATGCCAACCACTAGGGGCGCTGTGGTCGTAGCATCCCCTAGATGCTAGCATAGAAGAAGAGGTCAGTCAATCCCTTTGACCGCTGTCCAGTGAACGTGAAAGTGCTAGTGAAAGCGACGCAAAGAAAAAAACACGGATTAATCAGTTTTACATGTATTCTTATGGGGAAAATGCATCCAGCTAACGAGCAAACCAGCTAACGAGCTCGGCTCCTGCACAGATTAAAGTGTATATTGTTTGTTTATTGTTTGTAATTATATGTCAATTATTTGTACGTTTTTGCCCATTTATAATGTAGTAGTAGTAATAATGTGGCAGTAGCCAATTAGCCCATCCTCTCTGTTAGGACTCTTCCCATTACTTTTGCACTGTCCCTGACTCTAGGAGGGTGAAGACACGCACAAGCCTCCTCCACTGCGTGTGTCACGGCCACCGACTCTTTTCAAACCGCTTGATACACCATCACTGGGGAGCCAACGCGCTCGGAGGAAAGCGCAGGATTCCCAGCTCTGAATGGACCAATCAGTAGACGCCTGAGCCAGTGGACATTGCAATGTGAGAGTGATAGGGAGAGTGAGAGCGCTATGTACCCGAGGCTGTTGATGGCAAACAGCATGACCGGGATTCAAACTTGTGATCCTCTGGTCATAGTATCAGTGTCTTAGCTTGCTCAGAGCCCTATTTGTACTTTTTATACTTTTTGTTTAATAATCTTCTTCTTCTTCGGTTGACCATCGATTATGAAGATGTTGTTAGGTTGTGTTGATTCTGTTAATGGTAGCGAGTGTGGCTTAAGAGGCAAATTCTTGAAGTGCACACCCGAGGGCAGTAGGGACACTTGTTTAATAATAGAGAAACACAAACGGCTGGAAGCAAAATCCTTGTGTGTATCAACATAACTGGCTAACACATCCGATTCTGAAAATATAATAACAAAATGATTGTAAACGAATGTGACTATGTATCCATACCCATAACGTGATATATCTCAGTGAGGTAGCCATAATCTTTTTGGAATTCTTCTCTATATGATCACGTGAATTTTAGATACAAAGCTAGTGGAGGTAAGCAGGACTATTGCTACTCACCCTGACACAGAAGAGTAAAGTGACAAAAAAGACAGAGATGGAGAGGAAGAGGAAGAACATGAGAAACCAGGCACTCCAGTGCAGCCAATTACTGAGACCCATCATTCGCATATACTCCTGAAAGGCACAGATGAAAAGATTACTACATCTTCTTCACCTGAAGCACCACAGCCATCACTGTCCCTGACAAAAACATACAGACCTTAAGTTTCCTCTCCTTCTCCTGCACCACAGCACGGACGATGTTGAGGGAGGTGTAGGTGAAGCTGAGCACCAGAAGCAGAGGAAGCTGGTTTTGGATAGCCAGAATGAAGACATCGTAGATGAATGCTGGGTAAGGGAACCGTGACAGTAACACCCGTACGTCTTTAAGGAGGGCAGATGCCGCCGTCCTGTTGTACGCTTTCATGATAGCTTGGTCCACAGCATGTTGGACCTTCAAAAAGCCCTCCCGAAAATAACCTTTCAATTGAGAACAGAAAGGATAGTGTTTTTTTTAGTGCCTAAGATGTTTGCACACTAAGTATATATATGATATATTTATACATACATCAGCTGACTACACATTATGACCACCGCCTTGTACTTATTGTCCATGTTTTCAGCTCCTCTGAGCATACAGGTGCACTTTGTAGATGCACAATTACAGACTGTTGTCCATCCGTTTCTCTGTATAGATTGTTAACCTCCTTTCACTCTGTTCTTCAATGATCAGGACCCCCATGGAGCAGCTATTATTTGGGTGGTGCATCATTTTCAGCACTCCAGCAATACTGATGTGGTGGTGGTGTGCAGCATTGGTATAATTGGAATTGGCTGAGTGTAGATAAAATGTGGTGCTCATAATATTCTGATATGACTGTATATGTATATTTACACATTGGCACAAATGGATGAGGTGTTGGCATTTCACAGCACATATAAATTACATATGTAAATATGGACACACACACACACACACAGGCTCAAATGGATGAGGTGTTCACATCAACATGCATTTCGCAGCTCTTATGTAAAGCTCATTAGCAGAGGAACCACAGATTACTTGTGACAAGTGACAAATTGTACACTGTGTTCTAATGCATACCAAAACACCACGGCAATATAGGATCAATATTTCTTAAACAAGATCATAAAGACATAAAGAGTACAATAGAGACTCCTTGAAGAGAGAGAGAGAATCATTGGGAATTCGATGAAGTTAGCTCATCTGAACTCATGTCACTTGTGGTTTGTTTGCTCAGGGCTGGCAGGTGTTTGCCTAAGCAAATTAACATGTTAACATGAGCACACAGCAGAAAAAAACACTTTTACCTTCTGCTTGTAGTGGCTAATATGTAATTGATTCCTTATGCCTAGTTCACACTACACAATTTTAGCCCAGTTTTCCAGTCACTGGCCAGTTTTTTCATGGATCGCTCTGCTCGGAAGTGAGTCGTGGATGACTCAGGCTTCACTCAGTCGTGTAGTGTGAACTCCTGAAAGATGCTCACCGAGCCAGTTGCCGATTTATCACCAACCAATCAAGATATTTGACATGTTGAATATCTGAAACCCAGTCAGGCGACTGTGACAACAGCAGTAACTACTACAACCAATGAGATCAGAGAGAGAGAACCACGTGTCCGTTGACGTGATCTGTCCGTTATTGTTATTGTGACTGCACTGCAGAAATAATGATTATATCTATGATCAGTGTAAAGGACAGATGAAGTAAAGCTGGTGACAGTGTGTGTAATATTGTTAGTTTATTAATGTGTGCTCTCACTATGGTGATATTTGTGTAGGACTCTTATTTTGACAAGTGAAAAACTATGAAAATAAAAGGGGCAGCACTGGTTCGAAGGTGGCAATGGTGTGTGTGTATCTTTTTCCCTCGGTTAAATACACATTTGCCGGCTTCTATTTTGTCCTAAAAATGGCAGCAGCAACAAATATAACTGTAACTGCACTGCAGGCTCATAGCCTGTGTGATGTACACCGACTCATAACCAGCTCGCTGCATTGCACACTCATAGCCAACGTGCTGGCTGTTCTGTCCTCATGACAAAATGTGTTTTTGGAGAGCAGCCAGGAGTCTGTGATGAAAAATCACGTAGTTCGTGACCCCGAGTCGCTGACCAGTCTTGTAGTGTGAAAGTCACAACAACTGAAAGACTCACGATTACAGCTCAACCGGTCATGTAGTGTGAACAGCACAATGACTGAAGACTCAAAAAAATTGTGTAGTGTGAACCTGCCATTATAGATTACTAAACATTCACCTCCAGCAGGTTCATTTCTATTTCAACTGAAAACTGATGCGACTATTCAAAAGACTACAGTTGTGAATTCCCCCCACACTTACCTGGGGTGCCTCCAGAGGGATCATGCTGCTCTCGGGGTCCAGGCATCTGGAAGAGTGGGAAAAGGCTGAGTGTGTGCCAGTCCAAGTCATTATTGGGATTCAGTTCTGACTTCTCTTGGGTTGGTGCATTTCGGGGGCTATAAGTAAAACGCAGGTGGTAGCTGACCTAAAGGAAACAGGAAAAAAACATGAAATGTAAGATTGTTGGGTAAAATAAAACAAAAAAAGACACCAAAAACTTTGTGACTATGCATCAAGATCATCATGACTATGGGTCTATCAAATTCAAGGCTAAGAATGTCACATTTCCCATGAAATAGACAGACTTTCATGTTATTTCATCAAATATTTGACATTCAAGAGTGAGCACTCAAACTCAAGAGGTAGAGGTCAAACTGTTACTGGTTTCACGGTATACCACAGTAAATTTCCTGATGGGTAGTATTGGCATTTTAAATTTAAATGATCATTAAATCTGTGAGAACATATAAAATACTTGCTTCTATTCTACTGGTGCATCTGCAAAAATTTGGACATTGTAAAAAAAATAATTTTTTGTTCATAATTTAATTCAAAAAGGTCAACTTTTTTATTCAACACGTGTAAAGTGACATATTTCAAGCGTTTTTTGTTTTAATGTTGATACTGCTTGAATGAAACATTCAATTTTTGATTTTTATGAGCTATCAGTCATTCTGATCAAAAGTAAAACAAAAAGGCTTGAAATGTCACTTTATGTATAATGAATATATGATAGTTTATCCTTTTAAATTAAACTATGGGCAACAATAAAGTTTTTCCCAATGTTCATATTTTTCTGATGTGACAATATGTGGTTAATTTTTTTATTTAACAACAGCTGTGACATCTAACACTTATAAAAATATGTGAACGTCTGTGAAATTAAGACTAAATTCCTGGTGAATTCAGTAGGGCTTTAACATTAAATGCTGTCCTAGAATCAGAATCATCCAGTACACAGAGATCTACAAAAATCACTTCCCCCACCTTACACAATCGTACAGACATAAGTCATGAGTGACGTTCAATAGCATCCTCTTTAAGAATGCCTTAGGTTGAATAATCATAATTATAACTATTAGTCAGGCTTTATTCTGAGCAGTCAAGAACTACAGAGGTAGAAGTGCCAGCTGAGCAAGTATGAAGTCGTTAGGATCTGCATACAAAGGAACTCTGTAAAACTACTTATACAAGCTTTGAAATACAATTGTTCTTCAGGTCAGATGCATTCCAACTGCCTTTCTCTCCATGTATGTAGTTTGAAAGGGAAAGGTTGACTGGATGGAAAGGTAAAAAAAGTTACACTCTTGTAATGTAGTCAGTTCTAATATAGTTAATCAACCAACATATGTTTGACATCTGATGTTTAGTTCTGTAGTGGAGCAGCCAGGGTAGTAGTTATATCTGAATTTTATGACCCCCCCATAACTAGGGATGCAGCAAATATTTGGCAACCAAAATTATTCAGCCAAAAATGGCAAAAAACATGCTTTTAGTGTTCAGCCGTGAAAGTCAAAAGACAATAATTTATACTGAACAGTGAGGTTTTTAATGACACTATTACCTTTTTGGACATTCAGAATTCTGCTTTTCCTCACCGGTTAAAACACAGATTCACCAGCACAGTCACAGTCACAAGACAACAAATTACAACCACAACCTTTACTAAACTACAGTTGTTATGGTAAAGCCAGAATACAGACGCTTATCTTTGTGTTTGTGTTAGCTTGTGTTGTGTTTGTTAGCTTGTGTTTGTGCTCCACCAGCTGCAATGTTAGGGACTATCTCACAATTACCAGAAGAAATGTGGTGTTTTTAGCCAGTGACACTCACATTAAACAAAACATCCAAGTGGCTCACATCATTCATTTTAGACATTTTCATGATTTTGTTTCATATTTTTTATAAAATTTTAGTAATAATGTAACATACATGCATCTTCATACATATTCTTATATTACTGTCTTCTGTAATGTTTCAAACATTTGTTTTATATACAAATATAAAAGAATAATCAATTAAACTCATATTATTAAACCTAATGATGTCAAACCAACTTATTAAAATAACGGCATTCATTCCTGAATAACCACAAGACTTATTTTGGGAAATAATTTACTTACTAATTTTATAATGATTTAGAAATGAAGAACCATGTTAAGTATTCGTCCAAATATTATGTTTTGTTCAGTTTTGGCCAAAAATGTTCATTTTGGTACATCCCTACCCTTAACCATGTATCTGCTTTTTGGACCCAAACATAATGGTGTTTATTCGGTGGTGATCCCAGACACTTTCATTGTTGCTCCTGTGTTCACTATAAATGTTAACTGGTTGACTATGTTGTGTTGATTGATCTGTACCACTTTGTTGTCTGTCCACTTTGCCATCATGGGGCATCACTGTTATGCCAATGGGATGCACTCAATTTACGAAAAATCAATTTTCAGTACACCTTCACTACAGCAGCACTGGAACATCTCACAAATCTTTTTGTTTCTGAGATGCTACCACCCTTCATCCATTACCCTGATATCATGTCCTTTTAGATCAAATCTCGTCTTTTGCCCATGATGATGCACTCTGTTACAACCGCCTGGTGTGCTCACTTATTTATGTGTGCAGCAAACCCTGTCATATGGCATCTGTGATGTCCCAGGCCAAGTTCATTCCAAACCAGCAGTGGTCATAATATTCTAAAATGGCCATGTGTAACAGAAGTCCAGGTAGAATTACTTGGTATCTACTACAGCCTTGTATCTACAGTTGCAAACTAAAGAAGTATATTTTGGACATCAAACATCTTGACTGATGAACTACGGTTGATATAAATGGAAAATTGTGTATACACGAGATTCATCACCAAACCTTTGCTTCAATGACATCTAATGATATTCACTGCAACACTTACTGAGATCAGATATTTTGGAGACAGGAGTCAGACCTTACCTGTAATGGAAGAGGCTCATCGTCATGGGTGAAGAAGTGCTCAAAGACCACCGCTGCTAGAATCTTGCCTGATTCAGGGTCTGTTTTCACAAAATCCTCAAACTGTTGCTCAGTCTCAAAACCACGCACTGGAGATAAAACACAAACACAGGAATTCAAAGAAGAAAATGATGCAGCCATGCAAGAAGGCCTTTCAAGAAGCAACAGTGGCAAAACAATATGATAAAAAATAACAGAATGATTAAGACTATAATTAGAAAAAGCATTCAAATTCTACTTTCCATTTATGTGATGCATTTATGTGAGTCTACATTTGCTTTGTTAATCTGAAACACCACAACCTCACACAGGCTGGTATGAAACAATCAAAATTAGCTCTAGTTTGTGAGAATTAATTACAAATGTTTATGCACTGAAACTGCTCATGTGCTCAATATAAAGCAAAATATCTGATATGAAATCACAAAATATACTAAATAAAGCACAAACAATCACAAACAAGTCAATAAAAGATATTATCAAGGCACGTTGATAACTAGGTAAATTGTAATAGCTTTTAAAAAATCCCAAAATGTAATCTCTGCTAGAACAATGTAGTAGTAACCATGCAATCACTAGATAATAATACATATGATGTAGTGAGTTTAGTCTTAAGAACACTCACAGATGAAGACATATATATTGAGTGATGACCTCTCATAAACCTACACAGAACACACTCGAATGTGCTTCTATTTACATCCAGTAGCCTGGAATCTTATAACTCGTTTGGGATTATTTTCCAGCTCTGCATTCAAACTGCAGGCAAATATGTGAACTTTCTCACAAAGTGCTGCTAATTCAGCCAGAATATTAGTTTACCTTCTTACAGCTGCCTAAGATGCTGAAACTATGACAAGAGGATCACAAGTTTGAATCCCAGTCATGCTGTTCGCCATCGACAGCCAAGGCTAGAGAGATCAAAATTAGTAGTGCTCTCTCTGGGCGGGTAGATGGCGCTTTCTCTCTCTCCCCATCACTTTCACACTACAATGTCCACTGGCTCAGGCTGATTGGTCTATACGGAACTGGGAATCCTGCGCTTTCCTCCGAGTGCATTGCTCCACAGTGATGGTGTATTAGTGGTAGTTCGAAAAGAGGTGGTGGCCGTATCACATGCATCGGAGGAGGCTTGTGCTTGTCTTCCCCCTCCTAGAGTTAGGGACATTGTAAAGTGATGGGGAGAGCCCCCTAGCAGATGGGATGGGTTAATTGGCCACCGTTATATTGGGAGAGTGGAAAATACAAAGATGTGATTTATTCTGAAAAATTAAAACATACAAAATGTAATGTACCGTAAATTGTATACAGGCCACAGTTTACATTTAGTTTTCTTCTGAAATGTAAAAATAAACTGGGTAGAAGTGTCTTCTCTGTAGAAGATGGGTTTACTTATTCTGCATGTGACTGTAGATACACTGTGGAATATATTTTAGCAGCATTTATTACACAAAAAATGCTTCAGTATGTACATAAAATGTGAATTTTATAAGTCAGGATAATAGACTTATAATGCAGGAAAATCCTCTTACTAACATAAAGCGACAAGAGAACTGCTTTTCAGTAATTAGATTCATTTCAGCATTCCGCAGGCCTTTTGAAGTTCTTTATTAATCGTATCAAAGGCTGTTGGTATTTCTTAAACAGCATTTATGGGAAAGGCAATATCAGACAAGGCAGCACTGGGCATTCAGCCAGGTCATGACTCCGGCCCAAAGGCGTGCACAAACATTCTCAGGAAAAGAAAGGTACTGGGCCATTATGGGGTCAGTATGTTTTCTATGACTGGGGTGGAAACCTGAAGAATTTGTTTACAGTATCTTTACTTTGAGAATAGCAGATGGCAATGAATGTATTGGAAGATGTCCACTCACCCTGCCCTGGCATTTATTTTACTGTTTAAACAACACTTCTAAGATACACTTCTGTCACTTTCTCCTGGACAAAGTGAATGTGGTGAACATTTAAGATACACAATTACACCTTAAGGAGTGTGCTGTACCTTTAAACACACTTTTACTTTGGCCTTAGGATCTCAGAGTAAGAACTCTAATTGGGGATCAAGGAATTCTAGACAGTGTTATTTAGAAAGCATAAGCTGATCCCAGCTCAGCATGATCATTTGTAGATGCTTGATAAATAGGGGCCATTGTTTGTACCTTGCTGGACAAAAATGTACCTATACAGTACAGACAGGTTCTGGAGAAACACTGGTCTTCTAACCGTTTTGCATATTCCAGCTTTGCTCAAGGCATGCCGCTCCCTGTTTTCCTTGTCTAGCCGGCATCAACAAGTAATGCAACTGGCAGCTGAAAGCACCTAGATTTGATCTAATCATGAGTGTCAACAGTTGAAGCTGAGCTGAAAACCTGCCACAAAGTAAAGGAGATAAACCATAGATAAAAGCTACAGTCACCAATAAATGATAAAGCGATAAAGTAACATTCATAGATGTTTTGCAATGCTTGTGAAACAATCAACATCATTAAAACCACTTCCTTGTATATACACTTATTGTCCAGTTTAGCTCCACTGACCATATAGGTGCACTCTGTAGTTCTACAATTACAGACTGTAGTTCATTTGTTTCTCTGTGTACCTCCTTTCACCCTGTTCTTCAATGATCATGACCACACAGAGCACGTATTATTTGGGTGCTGGATCATTCTCAACACTGCAGTGACATGAATGTAGTGGTGGTGGTGTGTTAGTGTGTGTTGCACTGGTATGAAAGGATCAGACAATGCAGGGCTGCTGGAGGGTCACTGTTGGACACAACAGTCAAACAACCAAAAACATACAGTCAACAGTGTCATGTGGGCAGCATCCTGTTACCACCGATGAAGGACTAGAAGATGACCAACGCAAACTTTGTAATGGCAGATGAGCTACTGTCAACTACTAACAAGGTAGGTAGGATCCACTCATATCAGCTGAATACATACTAACACACCTCCACCACATCAGTATCACTCCAGTGCTGAGAATGATCCACTCAAATAATACCTGCTCCTTGGGGGTCCTGATCATTGAAAAACAGGCTGAAAGGAAGCTAACAATGTATACAGAGAAACTGATGGACTACAGTCTGTAATTGTAGGACTACAAAATGCACCTGTATGCTCAGTGGAGCTGAAAACATGGACAATAAGTGTAGATACAAGGAGGTGGTCATAATGTGCCAAAAAATACAGTATTTAGTCAGCCACTGATTGTGCAAGCTCTCATACTGAGAAAGATGAGAGAGATCCGTCATTTTCATCATAGGTACACTTCAACTATGAGAGACAAAATGTGAAAAAAAATCCAGGAAATCACATTGTAGGATTTTTAAAGAGTTTATTTGTAAATTATGGTGGAAAATAAGTATTCGGTCAAAAGTTCAATTCAACTCAATTCAATATTTTGTAACATAAACCCAGGTTTGCACACACTATAGCTGATATTCTGGCCCATTCCTCCATGGAGATCTCCTCTAGAGCAGTGATGTTTTAGGGCTGTCGCTGGACAACACGGACTTTCAACTCCCTCCACAAATTTTCTAGGCCACTCCAGGACCTTTACAGAACCACTCCTTCATTGCCCAAGTGGTGTTTTTGGATCATTGTCATGCTGGAAGGCCCAGCCACGTTCCATTTTCAATGCTCTCACTGATGGAAGAATGTTTTGGCTTAAAATCTCACGATACATGGCCCTGTTCATTCTTCCCTTAACACGGATCAGTTGTCCTGTCCCCTTTGCAGAAAAACAGCCCCAAAGCATGATGTTCCCACCCCCATGCTTAACAGTAGGTATGGTGTTCTTGGGATGCAACTCAGCATTCTTTTTCCTCCAAACATGGCGAGTGGAGTTGGTACCAAGAAGCTCTATTTTGGTCTCATCTGACCACATGACCTTCTCTCATGCCTCTTCTGCTCATTTGCAAACTTCAAATGAGCCTGGACATGTGCTGGCATGAGCAGGGGGACCTTGCATGCCCTGCATGATACTAGACCATGATGGCATAGTGTGTTACTAATGGTTCTCTTTGAGACTGTGGTCCCAGCTCTCTTCAGGTCATTGACCAGGTCTTCATGTATAGTTCCTGACTCCTGACCTTTCTCAGAATCATCCTTACCCCTCAAAGTGAGATCGTGCATGGAGCCCCAGACAGTCATCTTGTGTTTCTTCCCTTTTACAATAATTGTGCCAACAGTTGTTTCCTTCTCACCAAGCTGCTTGCCTAATGTCCTGTAGCTCATCCCAGCCTTGTTCAGGTGTACAATTTTGTCCCTGTTGTCCTTAGAAAGCTCTTTAGAGTGTAATTGATTGAGTGTGGGGACAGGTGTCTTTTATAGATGTAATAAGTTCAAACTGGTGCAATTAATACAAGTAATTAGTGCAGAATAGGAGGGCTTCTTAAATAAAAACTAACAGGTCTGTGAGAGCCAGAATTCTTGTTGGTTGGTTACTGACCAAATACTTATTTTCCACCATAATTTACAAATAAAATCTTTAAAAATCCTACAATGTGATTTCCTGGATTTTTTTTTTTCATTTTGTCTCTCATAGTTGAAGTGTACCTATAATGAAAATTACAGACCTCTCTCATTTTTCTTGCACAATCAGTGGCTGACTAAATACTTTTGGCACCACTGCATATGGTCAGTGGAGCTGATAAAATGGATAACGAGTGTAGATACAAGGAGGATGCTTTAATGTTATGTGGATCAACAGTCAAGAGATCTGCGAGGTTCTATTTTATTGGATTCAATAGGACTGGACTGTGTTGCAATATCAGGGAAATGATGGCTGCTGAATAGCCTTCCTCTTTCAATGTGAAACTAAAAGTCAGCTAAAGTTTGATCAGCTGAGCATTCCTCTTTCCCATGACCAAAACCAAAAAGCACCATTCCTCAGTTCAAGCATTTTGAAATCACACTATAACACTCTCCACCACATAACTGTTAGCAATGCAGCAGTCTAGAGCTCCTCTGCATTTCTCATGCAGGATGCACAGTCAGTCACACCTCAGCAGTAAGCACAGTGCAGTGCCGGCCTCAGGAACTATAATATATGACTCACCAGACATCCACATTATATCATACATACATCATCTTCAGGCTTTCAAGCCATTTACAGGAACCCAAACTCTATATCAGCCTGAAAAATTACACAAGATATTATTTACTGATTCTTATTTTTTTAATGGGTGCTTTTAAATGGGCAATAGCTCTACCAGCTGGCCAGAGATCATGCATGTCCTGCATGCCATGGCCCTGGAGTTTTTGGGGAATAAAAAAATTTGGTCATACAAATTTTCTAAAAAGTCTTAAGACGTAAGAAGCCTAGAAGCAACATTTCTGGTTAGACTGGTGAAAATCCGTTGATGTATGCATTCTCTGTAACAAGACAAGGAAGTACATCAAAAAATGGAAATATTCTATTTTTCCTCTTCCTGCAAACCCTGTGGTTTATACACACACTGTACTTTCAAGAGTCAGCTGCTGAACAATTTTCATAACAACACTTCTAGCTGTTTTGAGACTATGACACACTCCACAAATACTTTAGTGCAGCTGTTTACTTTCCACATAGTTTAGCACTTATTGTGTGCAAGGAATTGTGGGTATATTCTGGATATCTTATGTGCTGTAACACTTTCCACTAATGCTGAACAAGGATACATTTTTCTTTTCCGAGACATAGTCTAGCTGAAAAATATCTTACATTCTAGTGACTAATAGTGCTTATTATGATTGTTTATGGACTAATAGCTCTTATTCTAGTACACAGAATGTTAATTGAGGTTGTTTATGGACTAATATTTCTATGTGCCTTGACAGCTCACTCAAAATAAGTGCTAATCGTCTGGTGGACAGTAAATAGTTGTACTAAAGACTATAAGCTCGCTGTCAACAACTTGTGGGAACAAAACTGAACTAAAAAGCAGTGACACTGTCCTACATCACCCTTCTACCACAGAAGACTGAGTATCTGGAGCACCAGTGTTTGTGAATTTGATCATAGTCTAGAAATGGCTAGAAGAAATTATTTTCATCTGAAATAAAAATGTGTGTTGTGGAAAAATTTGGGTGACCAAAAACTACTGAGTGGCATATATATATTCATGCAACTACACTATGCAACATAAAGTCCCTATTGTTGTTGTATTCTAGCTCATTACACCTAAGTCAAGTAACCAGCCATAGATAGGTCTGTGTTTTCCTGGCAGTGGTCTTACCAGCACTGATGAAGCCACTTGAACTGAACTGCACGTCCTCAGCCACCTGCCGCACCACGCTGGAGTTGGCCGGCACATAGGCCAGCTGCAGCTCTGTGTGGTGATGAAAAGGTAGCCTGTCCGGTAAGAAGCTCTCATAATATGTAGCGTTGGGATACTTGGTGAAGGACACTTTCTGACGCAACATAATGAGGATGGCAGAGAAAAGTAGAGGCAGGATGATCTCCACTAGTGTAACCAAGATCTGACGCTTCTGCAGAGGAGACAGGAGACCAAAAGAGAGAGGGAGAAAAATGAGGCAAAGTATGTAAATATACAGAAATATTTACAGTCATGGCTGAAAGTATTGGCACCCCTGAATTTCTCCTAGAATTTCTCCCAGAAAATGATTGCAATTACACATGTTTTGTTATACACATGTTTATTTCCTTTGTGTGTATTGGAACAACACAAAAAACAGAGAAAAAAGGCAAATTTGACATAATTTCACACAAAACTCCAAAAATGGGCTGGACAAAATTATTGGCACCTTTTCAAAATTGAGGGTAAATAACTTTGTTTCAGGTTCGTAGTTTTGGACTGCTTTAAAATGTACCATGACCACCAAAACACTCTTATAGTAAAACAAGAGAAGAACTGAGCTGGAGATGCCTTAGACAGACCTTTTAATATTAGAAGATTTGGTGGTGGGTTCTGAAAATGTAAATTACAGCAAAGTAGAAGAAATAGTAGTATATTTATTTACTAAAATAAAGCTTATAATTATGTACAAAGCAAATGAAAAAAGTCAGATTAAAGAGTAGTAAAAAGTAATTATTGAATTATAGATTAGATTAGATTTTGGGTTAGGGCTACTGTCTGTCAGACTGGAGAGTTTTTAGGATCTGGCAACCTGGGATAGGCTTCTTGTTGCCTGCACTTTCGTCATTCTGAGCTTGACATGTCGTTCCTTGTCACTTGATGCGAAAGGCACTTTGAAATCTGATTTGAGTGGCCAGAGCACCCCGACTGAGACAGATCTGAACAAATCTGATTGTAGTTGGATTTCAAACCATCTTCAAATATGGCTTGGTTCAGATTTTAAAAAATCAGATTTTT
Organism: Crenuchus spilurus; assembly: GCA_036984385.1. Taxonomy (NCBI): domain Eukaryota; kingdom Metazoa; phylum Chordata; class Actinopteri; order Characiformes; family Crenuchidae; genus Crenuchus; species Crenuchus spilurus. The sequence goes on along the minus strand of BRDA01017518.1, from coordinate 31,864 downwards.
TTGTATAGACAACCAAAATCAACCTGGATACAATAGGCTAAAATCAGATTTTGGCTGTCTGAACATAGCCATTAAAGTACTAACAACAAGGCCAGCCAGGTGCAGAGTTTCCACATGTATGTTTATATGCACATCCAAGTTCAAGCCTGAACTGATTTTTATATCAGTTATGATCATCTTGTAGTGTGTTTAGATACAATGTGTATATCTGTGGACATCTGACATGAAGTGTGAGATGTGCTCCAATTTTCAAATCTGTTAAGTTTTTCTAATCCTGTAGTGTGTACCAGGTTTAAGGTGTGAGGATAGATTAATCAATACCAAACAGATTGGCCAAACTCCTCACTCAATCATCACTTTCCAGCAATCAGTTCCTTGCTGATGACTTGTATAATTGCAGCTCTTGTCACTGGGCTTATACAACATGACACAATTAAACACTTTAATGACAGCATCACTGCACGCACTCTTACAAAGCACACATTTTGCAATACACACCACTATGTACAGTCCATCTCTAGACTAGGCTGCAACAATGCCTTAAATTATGACTTTCAAAACACAGGATTCTACACTATTACTTTAAAAAGCTGTTTTGTGTTCATCATTTCAGCCATTTCAATTTCAATTCAGACACATCAACAAGTCACATCTTTAACAGTATCATTAAAGTAAAGGTTCACTCCAAAATCATAAGATGTAGTCAGTCAGCTAAGACATGTTTGGCATCCAAATTTTGCTTCATTAGTTTCAAGGCCGACATTGTTAAACTATCAACAGTAGGGTGGTAGGGTGGTGAAACTTTTTTTCATTCCTCTCACTCTTCCATTTGGTGCTACTAGTGTGGAAAAGTAAAAGTGATATTATTTATACAAACCGGATTCCAAAAAAGTTGGGACACTAAACAAATTGTGAATAAAAACTGAATACAATGATGTGGAGGTGCCAACATCTAATATTTTATTCAGAATAGAACACAAATCACAGATCAAAAGTTTAAACTGAGAGAATGTATCATTTTAAGGGAAAAATATGTTGTTGCAAAATTTCATGGCGTCAACAAATCCCCAAAAAGTTGGGACAAGGTCATTTTTACCACTGTGTGGCATCCCCCATTCTTCTTACAACACTCAACAGACGTCTGGGGACAGAGGAGACCAGTTTCTCAAGTTTAGAAATAGGAATGCTCTCCCATTCATGTCTAATACAGGCCTCTAACTGTTCAATCGTCTTGGGCCTTCTTTTGATTGCTGCAGAATGTGGTCTGGCATTATCTTGTTGAAAAATGCAGGGTCTTCCCTGAAAGAGATGACATCTAGATGGGAGCATATGTTGTTCTAGAACCTGAACATAGTTCTCTGCATTAATGGTGCCTTTCCAGACATGCAAGCTGCCCATGCCACAAGCACTCATGCAACCCCATACCATCAGTGATGCAGGGTTCTGAACGGAGCGTTGATAACAACTTGGGTTATCCTTGTCCTCTCTGGTCCGGATGACATGGCGTCCCAGTGTTCCATAAAGAACTTCAAATCGTGACTCATCTGACCACAGAACAGTCTTCCATTTTGCCACACTCCATTTTAAAAGAGCCCTGGCCCAGTGCAAACGTCTGAGCTTGTGGAGCTTGCTTAGAAATGGCTTCCTTTTTGCACTGTAGAGTTACAGCTGGCAACGGCGGATGGCACGGTGGATTGTGTCCACTGACAATGCTTTCTGGAAGTATTCCTGAGCCCATTCTGTTATTTCCTTGACAGTGGCATTCCTGTTTGAGGTGCAGTGATGTTTAAGGGCCCAGAGATCACGAGCATCCAGTAGAGTTTTACGGCCTTGACCCTACGCACAGCGATTGTTCCAGGTTCTCTGAATCTTTTGATGATGTTATGCACGGTTGATGATGATAACTTAAAAGTCTTTGCTATTTTACACTGGGTAACACCATTCTGGTATTGCTGCACTATCTTTCTGCGCAACAATGGTGGAATTGGTGATCCTCTTACCATCTTGGCTTCAGAGAGACACTGACACTCTGAGAAGCTCTTTTTATACCCAATCATGTTGTCAATTGACCTAATTAGTGTTAATTGGTCTTCCAGCTGTTCGTTATATGCTCAATTTCCTTTTTCCAGCCACTTATTGCTACTTTGTCCCAACGTTTTGGGGATTTGTAGACACTGTGACATTTTTAATCAACATATTTCTCCTTTAAAATGTTACATTTACTAAGATTAAACTTTTGATCTGTCATCTATGTTCTATTATGAATAAAATATTGACATTTACCATCTCCATATCATTGCATTCAGTTTTTATTCACAATTTGTATAGCGTCCCAACTTTTTTGGAATCCGGTTTGTAAGATAAGTTGATATTTGGGCTGTTGCTCAGTCAAATTAAATGAAATTGATTGTAAATGTTTGAATCACAATCAATTATAATGAGCATTCCAGCACTACAACAGTTTAATTGGTAATAAAATTGTTTGTTGTTAGTATTTGTAATTTTTCTTATGCTGTATGTATAAACTGGTAATAATCACTTTCATGGAAACTTTTCTTGCATTGAGCCTAAATACCCTAAATATTAAGTCATTTTGAACATTTTTCAGTGCATTGTTCATTCCAGCAGTAGATTAAAATAAGCAGATGGGAGCTTGATTATTTTGAAGTCAAAATTTTTGGACCCCCCTACTCAACAGTCTAAATAGTCACCAGTGGTAGCATCTCTAGAATAGAAAGCCAGGTAGGGCATAATAAATTCTGTGGGCAGAATCCCACTTGTTGGAAAACTACACACAAACCTACTTGATCAATTAATTCAAACACAAATGCACCTCATCATTAAAATTCCAAAAAGCATCATCCGGTGTTGTGCCGAATTCAGCACCCCCACCGTGAGACTTACTTACCGGTGGTATTCTGTTGCCTTTACTTTGGTTACTGTGACAATCCATTCCAGTCATGAATAAAGGAAATAAATATTTAACTGAGGTAAGATGAATGTCTGTGTGTTATTTAACTGTTGAACTTTGATTAAATTTTCGACATAATTCATTAGATTGCCTCACTAGCAGCAGCTAACAGTTACTGTGATGTTTTTGAGTGGCAAGCTGTGTAGCAACACTGATACCATAAATGATATTCACATAAGCTCAAGTATGCAAATCTTTCATTTTTTATAGGCTGCTCCCAGGATAAGCATGCCCTGCAGCTCATTATTGAAAGAGTGTTGCACATGCGCAGTGTTCTCTACTGCTCACTTGCTTAAAGAAATGCTGATGGGTCGGCCCCATACACATTATCTAAATGAAGACTGCTGAAAGTACCGACCTTACGCAACACATACAGAAATATTTCAAACGGGAACTACTGCCATTTTCATAAGTCAAATACACAATAATGTTAGAAAATAATATTTAAATAAAATAAATGTAAACAAAATTATTGATTTTGTCACACACTGCTCCACAGCGACATCTGGTGCAGCCAGGTCACACCTGACTCTGATGTACAGACGTCCCTGGTCAACACCAAAACTTCTCTCAACACACACAAACTCCACTCAGAACTTTATTATACAGGCTAATTGATGTGGTTTTGGACACACTATGACTTGCTGTGAGTAAACTCATTTAGCTTAACATGGCAGGAGGTGCTGATCTAGAATCAGTTGTATTAATGATGACCGTCATGAAAGGAAGGAATCTGATCCTGCTGCTGTCTGAAGTAGCGGCCTGTTATGTTGAGGTTTTATTAATTTGTAGAGATAACATGTCACACGAATGTTACACATCAACTAGTTTGTGAGACCTTATTTATGATGTGGATGCAGTTTGAGTGGGTTGAGAGAAGTTTTGATGTTTGACAACCAAGCTTATAAACACAAATTAGAAAGAATACAAAAAATACAAAATTACACAAGAACAACTGTTTTGAAACATAATCATATCATGTCAAATCATAGCAGTGACATAAAATGACATCCTTTTCCTTCCAGATTAAAACTGAGAGTGAAAGTGCAAAAACTGTAGAAGAGTATTAATATACATGTATTTTTCCAACTTGGGTCTTCTTATATCACTCAAAAATCCCCTCAAAATCACCTTAAAAGAAGCATCATGAATGAGATGCACTTCCAAGGAAACAACAATGGCCTATCATAGTACAATCATATAATCTTATAAACAACCTTTGCCTATTCATTTCTTCAGTGAAACTCATGGTCAAAAATCAGGAAGTGCAAGTGGACTCTACAGGTACAAAAAATAGAACAAAGGCTGAAAAATAGACACAACAAATAAGCAAAGAACACCGTTTGTACAAACAGCATTAGGCTAAAGATTATTTTAAAACTGCTGCCATGAGACTCGCATATAAATAAATAAATATTTCAGTTTAGCAAACAAGGCAACACATTATTGAGCAGGAACCAACAGAGGGAAAGATAACAGACCCTGGGGGCATGTGAACATGAAAATTCTGAAGCATGACCCAGCCACTTCTATAAATGACACTGAGGCAGAAACGTAGTTGAAAGTACAACAACCTGGAGCTACAATTCACCCATTCAGATTAAGTCCAGCAGCTTGTGTTATACATTTTAAACTCATATGTAGCACAAAAACACACTGCCTTTCATCAACACTGTCCATTCCTCTGAATAAATATTTAGTTCTTTAGGTTTTCCACTACTGGTGGTTAGCACACTCGCCTCTCAGTGCTGAGGTCTTGGGTTCAAGTCCCCATATAGATGGATGGATGGATGGATGGATTAAACTGATAAGATGGATGGATTAAACTGATGAGATGGATGGATGGATTAAACTGATGAGATGGATGGATGGATTAAACTGATGAGATGGATGGATGGATTAAACTGATGAGATGGATGGATGGATGGATGGATGGATGGATGGATTAAATGGATAAGATGGATGGATGGATTAAACTAATGAGATGATGGATGGATGGATTAAAACTAATGAGATGGATGGATGGATGGACGGATGGATTAAATGGATAAGATGAATGGATGGATTAATCTGATGAGATAGATGGATGGATTAAATGTATGAGATGGATGGATGGATAGATGGATTAAACTGATAAGATGAATGGATGGATTAAACTGATAAAATGGATGGACGAATTAAACTGATGAGATGGATGGATGGATGGATGGATGGATGGATGGATTAAATGGATTAAATGGATAAAATGGATGGATGGATGGATTAAACTAATGAGATGGATGGATGGATTAAAACTAATGAGATGGATGGATGGATGGATTAAATGCATAAGATAGATGGATGGATTAAACTGATGAGATGGATGGATGGGTGGATTAAATGGATTAAATGGATAAGATGGATGGATGGATGGATGGATTAAACTAATGAGATGGATGGATGGATTAAAACTAATGAGATGGATGGATGGATTAAAACTAATGAGATGGATGGATGGATGAATTACATGCATAAGATAGATGAATGGATTAAACTGATGAGATGAATGAATGGATGGATTAAGTGGATAAGATGGATGGATGGATGGATGGATGGATGGATGGATGGATGGACGAATTAAACTGATAAGATGAAGGAATGGATTAAACTGATGAGATGGATGGATGAAGTGGATAAGATGGATGGATGGATGGATGGATGGACGGATTAAACTGATAAGATGAAGGAATGGATTAATCTGATAAGATGAATGGACGGATTAAACTAATGAGATGGATGAATGGATGGATTAAACGGATAACATGGATGGATGGATGGATGAATGGATGGATGGATGGACTCTATTGTTGTGGACAGACAAGCAGTGAAGCTGTAAATGTTGAACTCTTGACCCCGGTGTTGTTGCTTGACCAATCACAATGTACCTCATACTTACATTAGTGACCATAATGAGGGCATGACAAGACCCCGGTTTCCTGAATAGCCTCCACTGGGCCACATCTCCTAGCAACTGCAACTGCATCCGCAGGAGGGAGGAGGACAAACAAGTCATCCTATCCATTGGGAATTGGAATAGCAAGGCCTCTTGCAACACCTCAAAAGCCATGTGGTTGTGTAAGTTCAGTCCAAAGAGCTGTTGTCTACATGATTATGCACAAACAAGCAAGCAAAGTCACAGTACAAACATACAGTACAATGATGGACTAAATGCACATTCCCATTCAGCCTGTGGGCTGGGCAGAGTGAGAGATTGCATTGAGGTGATGGAAACTGTATGAAGTCATTGTGACTCATTGCTATTGATTAAAATGGGGGACCATTAGAGAAATGACTGATGTCACTACCTAAATCTTTACTATTAACACCAAATAAGAAAGCAGTAGCCAACTTCCATGGACGCGATAATATCTTTAGAACATTTTGTTCAACTTTCATCTTGCAGAAGTCTTAATTCAATATGCTAGAAACCATTTTCGTTCAGTACATGTACTCAGTGTACTACTACATTACACAACATATATAAACTTTGGCTGGTGCTGATAATAAGCCTTTGAGATGTCTGTGTACTTCAGTTAGATAGCATCATCAAGACAAGCCTTTGCCAAGTTTTTCACAAAGGGCTCCTGAGACTGACTACAAAAATCCTCTTTGCTCCCCACCAGCTGAGTAGATAACAAATTAGCTGACTTTCTACAACACTTTTAGTGGATTAAATGGATTTGGTTCAAACAAGCTCTGGATTGTTCAGGTGCAGCTGTGTTTACATTCAGCAGGTCATAACGTGTTGAAGATGACCATCTATATAGATGATGTTGAAATATCTGTTCTATATATTGACTTTACAAAAGATAACCTTGTGGAAAAATTACACAAATTAGACTTAAGGGATAATGACCACTGAGGTGTCCTGTTACACAAACTAAATGGACGAGACGCAGGAGTTTCCTAAATCAAATCTATTCATTTAATAGAAGAGGACACCTTGAAGGCAGTTTTTTTGTATTTACATACATAAAGGAGTATCCAAAAAGAAGCATTCATCACAAATTTGTCTATTTTTGTAAATTTGTTATTGTTTTTTTTCCCCCTGATGTTCTCCCCAATGTGTTGGTAGCTATTTGACGCGCCCTTTCGTTGATTCTCCCAATCACTTGACCTAGGGTGCAGACTAACACAAGCCTCTTCCAATGCATGTGAAGTCAAGCTCCGCCTCTTTTCCAACTGCTGCTGATACATCACCGCCTGAGTCAGCTCACATTACAGGGAGCAGGGAGAGAGTGCCATCTTACCTCCCCAGAGAGGGAAGGTGAGTATTGCTCTCTCAGGCCCTGGCTGCTGATGGCTAGCCTCATGATCAGGGTTTGAACTCGAGATCCTCAGATCATAGTGACAGCCTTATTGTTTAACTGGGTCTACTTCACCGGTCCTATGATACAAATTTAACACACACCTGACAGGCAAAATCCCTCATTTTCCAAATGTTGTAAACTGAACTAGACACTTGTTTGAAGGCATTTTTAATCATTATTTATCTTAAAATAAATAATACAAGTAAATATATCTGCAAATATTAGAATTTTACTAAACTGGTCTTAAAACAAAACAAAATGATAAAGATGAGAAATGTTAGCTATTTAGAATAGATTTAATAGTTGTTCACTTGCTAAGCTATAATTTTTACAGTGACTTTGTTAAGGACGTAAGCTAACCCATTAAGTTGGCCGCCTGAGGCTTTATTATTGTGAGTGTACAAAAACAGACAAATTGTTAATCATATTATTAACATGGTGATTACAATGTGCAACTTTTTAAGTCTTTTTAATATCTTTTTCAGGCAAATCTCACAATGGAAATACACAAAAATCATCTACTGGACGGCACTTATGAACTCTCTTTATATGGCTGCCATGGTTATGAATTTTTAGCTAAAGATTAATGGCCACAAAAATGATCACAATGAACAATCGTCGCTCTGGATAAGGGCATCTGCCAAATGCTGTAAATGTAAATGTAAATGAACAATTCTATTGTCTCGTTTTGCTCAATATTGGCAACATTTAAAGCATAAGTGTGAAGTGGTCAAATGAACTGATCAACTATCTTGTTTTCTGTCTGTCAGTACTACAGCATTACTAACCACTGCTCTCTAAAGCTTTAATAACGTCAACAAAGGTAATAAGACTCATTACGTTTCAGTTTATTCTGCTTTCCTATTCATTTCCTTCAATGCACCTGATGAAGTCACAATCTGTCACAAGATAAACACGTGACTGTCAATGATATCAAGTGTGGAAAAGAATTGTGATTATCTCAAAAATAATCATACAACAATTGTGGCAGACCTACATAACAGAAATAATCAATCTTCTTCACCTTCAGTCTGGCAGACTACAGAAACTGTAGCAGAGATGAGATTACAATCACAATCCAATCAGTATTTGAGACAATCAAATACTTTTAAGGCATTTTATTAAGACTTTTTAATGGTTCACATCCACTCTGAAATAACCGTCAGCTAAACGTTATGATAAGCATCCTTATTTTAATAAATGATACTCAATTCAATTATTTTCCAGGCTCTTTAGAGAACAGCCCATCACAAAGAACAGAAACCCAAATAACTTTAAGTATATAACTGAGTGCAGTTAAATATGGTCAGTGTTAGTCTCAGCTCATACACACGAGTGAAAACACAGATAATATGAACACAAAAGGAGGTCAAAAACCATACAGAGCCCATTAAATCATAACGAGAATCAGGCGAAACCCGTCCAACCTGAATAACAGAACAAAAACCTGACTGCATACTTTACACATCTTGATGCTTAGTAACAAAGACAAAAACAACATACAGATTGACAACAGACTCACCTGCTGAAGGTAGTTCTTCCAGAGAAGCAACCCAAACTGCTGCAGAACTGCCATTTTTGGTGACCACAGCTTTACAACCTAAAAAGAAAAAGAGAAATGTACTCACAAACAGTACAGAAGACAGTTTACTGGACATTAGAGTAAAGCAAACACTGTGTTCTCTAAACAGTGTAGGATGTGTAGCTGTAATTGTAAATCTCATGTGCTTACTAGACTGATGATGTTTTGGACTAATGGATGATATATTACTTGGGTGGGGTCTATCCATGTCAAATTACTTGGACCAAAACAACACCACAGATCTAAACGGCCCTGTATAAACCCTGTATAAGATGGCAGAAACTGCCCCGAACCCACATGATTTTAAAAATATGCATTTGATATCAGCCATGCTGGCACGATCATATTTCAGCAGCCATATGCATTTCTGCACTTTTAGCAGTGTGTGTGAACACAAGTCCGCAGCACTAACAGAGCATTAACGAAGAATTGAGGACTTTAAAAGCATGCAACAAAAACATCTCAGGGTACTAGGGATATCACAGTACCATAGTTTTGATTTCGATACCAACACCACGTGCAGTATCATGATACTCAACAGCAAATGAATACTCCACATTAATTTAAAATGCTCATCATTGTCTTTCAAATGATAGACAGATGAATTTCTACATTTTTGCAGTTCAACTAACATTTTTGTTCTGTTTAAAATGTAATATCTTTCATTCGGGTGGTGCGGTGGTTTAGTGGTTAGCACGTTCACTTCTCAGCACTGAGGTCTTGGGTTCGAGTCCACATATGAGTGGAGGTTCCATGTTCTCCCTGTGTCTGCGTGGGTTTCCTCCGGGGACTCCGGTTTCCTCCCACAGTCCAAAAACATGGAGGTCAGGTGAATTGGCTACTCAAAATTGTCCGTGTGTGTGCATGTATGTGTGTGTGTGTGTTCACCCAGTGATGGACTGGCGCCCTGTCCTGGGCTTAGTTGAATAGTGTAATGCCCTGCCCTGCGCCCAGTGGGGGTTAGGGGACTAACCGCGACCCTGATAAGGATTAAGCGGGTGTGAGAATGAATGAATGAATGAATGAATTAATTAATATCTTTAATTAATACAGAACTCTTCAGTTGTCAAAAAATACAGTGCTAAACTGGTGTTACAAGGGTGAGTCAAAAATGATCCACACTCTGACTGTAGAAATGATTTTAAACACTTTACGACATATAGACGATATTTTATGACATAATCTTATATTTTTCAATACACTTTGTCTATCTATCAACAAGCTTTCATTTTCACTCATTAAAACATGTTTGTGGCTGAGCTTCAAGTCACGAATGCACCGTCTTCACATTTTCATCAGATGTGAATCTCTGTCCTCTTATATCTTCTTTCAAGACTAGAAAACTGTCAGCATCAATTTTTCAGCTGATGCTTTTCTTGGTTGGTGATTGAGGATGTTTGCATTCCATCCTCTGCTGTTTACTCTCAGACTTGTAGTGATGAATCCATGTCTCATCACCAGTAATTATTCTTTTCAAGAAACCTTCACCTTCATTACAGTATCAGCCTAAATTTTGTTGGCAGATGTCCAAAAGCATCTGGAATGTATCACTGCTCTTCTTTCATGTAAATCATAAGTGAGGCTGCCATTATTTGTTGCACTGCAGTCAGAAATGAACTGATATAAGATGTTCAAACCTGTACAGCATTTATTATGGAGACAGGGACCTAGTGTTAATAAGACATGGCAGCCAATAGAAGTTTAAATATAACTAAAGTGTGGATAATTTTTGACTGACTCACATATTTGTATTAGAAAGTATTACTGAATGTTACAGTATAAAACTGACTGCCAAATTTGAGCATTGACACATTTTGATCCTTTGATTCTCCGTGCAAGTCCACACAGTAAATCTGCCAGTGTTAAATCAACACTATTAGAATTAAAGTAACACTGAGAGTGTTAAATTTTTACACCCTCAGTGTTAATTTAACTCTAATAGTGTTGATTTAACACTGGCAGATTTACTGTGCAGAGGGCAATCATTTAAGAAATGTTTGAATTTGATACTACTTTTCACCATCCAACACACATTGTACACAAACACCTGCATACATACTTTTGTAGAGGGAAAAAAGTCATAAACAAATTTGCATGCTAATATATACAGTAATATCCAGTAGAATGTGACATAAGGTTGAATACCTCATTACACTGTAGGATAAATCTGAACGTTTTGTAGACGTTTTGTGCTTTACAGCAAAAACCCGTTGGACTAATCATGGCATTACATCATATATTTGTGCCCTGTGTTCAGGAAGGAGAGCAGGAGAAAGAATAGTCAGATGAATATGGAGAAGAACAGATCTTGTTGGTGCACATCAGGCCCAAACTGACTAGCTTTATAATGCTGTGTTTGCATACGTGATGGTTATTTAGCCTCCACTAATAGTCAAAAGCTGGAAAAGCTAATGAGAGATAATGTTTATGTTTCTGTGTGATACACTAAACGAGGCCACTTTGCTAAGCTATCTAAACGCCCAGCTGTTTTGACCTAAATTTCCCACACATTCCGCTTTTGTTTACATATTTCACTCGATCACCGGCCCTGTCAGATCTCCTGTATTTGATGACTAATCCAGCAGGAAAAAACACGGCCCTCGCGTCTTATCTCCTATTCCACCTTAAATAGTGCAGTAGTTACACTGAGTGGCTGCGGGGAGTCTGGTAGACGTCTGAGTGTAATTGAAGCACTATTTAAGGTGGAACGGGAAATTCAAATCAGCCAACTTCAGCTTGACCATATGGAGAGCATGTCACTGCTTAAACAGAAAGCGAACATGCCTAAAAGAGTGGCACCGGCATGTGTTCATTTTAATCGAGAATAAGAAAAGCCGATAAGCACACCAATACACAGGTCACTGTTACCTTAAGAGAGGGAGAGTCAGGCAGAAGAAGTTCATGAGCTGTCCTCAATCGGCGGAGTAAAAATCCTCCCTTTAGGACGTAGACATTGAATTAAAAGTGGACTACCTCAGTTTAATCATCCGGAGGGGTTTTCGCGGGACTAAGGGCATACAAAAGTAAAAATGCTAAAGTGAAATGATAACAGAAAACATCGGGTTCAGGACGGATGACATTGCACCAAGCGGCCGTGCAGACCGGCCATTGTGCGAACACATTCGTCAACAAACAGTCACGTGACGGTATGAGGCCACGTGACGGTTTGGTACAGGACAGCCCCCAAAACACTTTTTATATAAATATTAATATATTAATTGCGATTAAAAACATAAAAAAGATATATATATATATATATATATATATATGTTTATGTTTTTAATAGCAATTAATATATATTAATGTATAAATATAATTAATCATATTACAATTAATATTTATATTAATATATTTATATTACTGTGTATATATATATAGGCCTGAAATTCATTTTTCAAAATGGGGGGGGAATTCCCCCCTTACATGTGTCACTTACGGGGCATTTCTACATTTTGGGGGGGGATACTACTGGTGAGCTTAACTACAGGTCTTACCTTGTCCTTTATAGTCAGGCTGTCAGTATAATATGATGGTATATATGGTGTGTAATTTTACTCTGTACACAGTAAATCTGCCAGTGTTAAATCAACACTATTAGAGTTAAATGGGAGTGTTACATTTTGACACCCTCAGTGTTAATTTAACTCTAATAGTGTTGATTTAACACTGACATATTTACTGTGTAAGCACACTTTATTTTATAACTCAGCTCTGGGTCAGACAACATTAAAATAGCATACAATGTCTTTATTTCTTCTGAAAAGATGCAAAACACTGAATTTAGACCAATAACACGAGATGATGTTAGGAGCTGTAGCAGAATGTTGGTTGTGTATTTTGTTTTAACAATGTCCTAATAATATGGATTTATTTAGGACTTCCGTTTGATACATATAACACAACTATTGCTTTATGAGATGTTCTGTTGTTTTCTGTGAATTATTTATTAGTTATTTAAATACAGAAACAGCGAGTGCAATGTGTTCTGACTACACTGCTGAGATGCGTGTACAAGCGAGTCGGATTTATATAAATAAATAAATAAAATGCAACAAGTTTTCCATGTTTATGCTGAAATGTGGCTTATTGTTAACTAGCTATTTTTCCAAGAAATCTAAGTTATTGTTAGCCAGGAATGTATATGTGTGTGTGTTCACAATTTAAATGACTATTGCTTTTATTTTGTCTGGACTCTCATTTTATGGCAAACAGCTAAAACTACCAATCTATAGCTTGTTTGGGTAGCTAGTTACCAGGGCCGGCGCTCAGCCCAAGCTGATCTGACTGAGCATGGGGAGCCATGATGGGCATTGTAGAACATGACTTTATAGGGAAAACACAATATAAATGAAAAGGATGTTTCTAACCACAAAAGTCCCCAAAAGACATTTACACACAGATGCATTCATAGTGCAGTGTTTTATTTCTTACTTAGAAACTCCGCACAAATGACCATTTCTTTCAAGCAGTCGCTTTTCACAGCTTTATCTATTTACATATGTACATGAGTATGAAATGTTATTTACAGTTACGACCCTTGAAGTTACAGTACTGTCCATCAAGTAATTTAATGCTTATTGTTGTCTTCCGTTTCTCAAAACTAGGTACATTTCTACCTGAAGAGCACTGAATAAACACTCGTAGATGATTGTTAAAGCAAAATGTCAGAAAATACATCATAGCATTTTCTGGAACACTCCAGCATTAGGGGAAAAGAAAGTGCTTGTTCATTCGAGGTTATGAAGAAACGGCACACCCAACGTTGTGCATTAAACTGAGCTAGTTGCAATACAGTTTGGTTTCTGTGTTAATCCATTCTAAAATACATAAAGGTGAACTACTTTGTTGCATCAATACAATCAGTTTGGTATTGAGTATCTGAAATGTTACAGTACACATACTGCTGCCTATTTATTCAATAGTTAAAATATCACCAAGTGTGGATAATATATATTAACTATTAGTACAGAAACTATTTGAATAGTAACAGCATGTAAGTGGTGGTAAGAAAGTACCTTTGGCATCAGAGACTCGGAAAGCACCAGAAAACAGACAACATGTGACATATAGACAAGGCATAAACATCAGATATAATTTACACTCCAACACAAAGATATTCTAGCTGTCCAAGGAAACAAACATCAGTGCCCTGAAATCAGTGAATATTCCTTGGCTTACAATGCTTTCAGTCCTGCAAAAAAATACAAAACAATGTAAATATATAAAATCACAACTTCTGAAATAGTCCTTGAGTTTCTCTGGTGGGTGGGATAGGAAACAGGTAGATATAATTGTCTGTAGGATTGGCATAGGTCTCACACGTAGAGGCACATGAGAAGAGACTTTCTCCACCAAGAGTTCCAGTGGTTTGATTAGAGGAATTGCTTGATGATCACCTCGGTGGGATAGCCATGCTCAGAGTTACAGGATGAAAGGAATTCAACACTGCAGTACACAGGAAGGGTAGGATTCAAGTATAACAGCCAGCTTCCTTCATCCTCTGCTTCACTTAAAGGAACACTGCAGACTAAAAAGAATAAAAGCAGCTGGGGCAGTTGGCTCACCTGCACATTAAATGCTGTTCTCTGAGCTTTTATTCATTATTAGCAATCATTATATTTTGTGTATTCCTTGAAGGCTCACAGTGCATAATTTGAACAAGAATTGTAACATTAGTGTAAAACCTGTTGTCTGTTCATCACAAACTGAGGCTCAACAAGGTGTTAAAAGGCACTGTAATGATAAAACAGGCACCCTTAACAATTATGGTCACTGACATTAGCTGAAGAATAATATTTTAGCAACAGTAGTCTTCCTCCTCCCTTTCCATTTCTCCACCACTATGCGCTGCTGTGTTCTTCCTTTTTACCTGCTTATGGGCAGAGTCGCAGGGCCTTTGCATGGGCACCAGCAGGCGGAAGCCAGGGGAGGCAGACGCTGAGGATGAGGCCAAGGCTGGGCTCGTGGGAGAGAGCGAACAGGGAACCAGGGAGGAAATGGTGGAGGTGGAAGGGCTGCTGCTTTGGACAGAAGAGTAGCCAGAGCTATGGAGGTCAATGCAGAGCGGCCGTTTCGAGGAAGAGGAAGGCTGGCGAAAGGGTCTGCTGCGGCTGCTGCTTTCAGAAGTCTCCTCAGTGATGGCTTCAGCTCCGCTTTCACTGTCCTCATCGCTGGAAAGAGCACGGCAGTGCAGCTGCCCATCACCAGACTCAGCGGAGAGCTGTAGCTGGAAGGCGATGGCTGAAGCTGTACAGACAGACATGCATTAGCCCTCAGTTTACTTTACCAAAGTAATTTCAAACAACAAAATGTAGCTAACAAAATGTTCGCAAACTACTATGGCTAATCATATTAACCACGAATGTGTTTAGGGAACAGGGAGGCTAGTTTAGATAGTTTATACCTTCTTATTAGGCATTATAGACAGTTACTGCAAATCTGATTTAGGAAGCCTTTGAAGCACTCACTTTCCGCTTCTTTCTCTCCTTCACTTTCCTGGTCACCTTCATAGCCTGAACAGGAGGCATCGAGGCTCCAGTCCAGCATGTCACCCAGAAGGATCTCCTCTTGAGTGGACAGTTCAGCTGTGGGTGTGGCCACAAAACTGCCACGGTGTGTCTGCATGCGATCCTCTCGTCTCCTGAAAGAGGTTGATTAGACATTTTAGATATTGCACTACTTATTTAAATCAGAAGATTTATTGTAAATTCCTCATAAAGACAAAGGACAGAGACAGAAATGTAAGAATGTATGCCAGCATGATTCACCTCTTGCTGTTGCTAGATGGAGAAGATAAGAATGTATGGAGGTCTGCTGAATGGCCACTGGCAATAGTAGATTCAATCTGAGGTTCCACCTCTGGTACCTCCAGCACCTGGCACAGCTCTTTAAACCCCATTACCTGTGAATCACAAACCATTAACAATGAGTAAATCTGTATGAAATATATAGAGGAAAGTATTTTACAGAGCAGAAATAATGGTGAAATGAGTTCACAGCAAGACACCATGATGTGGCTTATTTTTACCATGTGCACTTACATCTCAGTCAAATGTGTCTCTGATTAGTCACATTAAAATTTGAATGTTATGACTACAAATAAGCTTGTTTTTCTTTTGCTCCTGTAAAAGGTGGCAGTCATCTCATTAATCACAAGTTGGTATGCTGATGTTCTTTTCCTCAGGGAGGATTACAGCAAATTCCGCAGGTGATGCTTATAACAAGATGGCTCTTTAGGCCTCCTGTATTACTCACTTTGGTCATGCACCACATTACGTAAATCGACAAGATGACATTGGTCAATCTCGTGTTTCGTTTAAACTAAATTTACTGATTCAGGATACTAAATACAGCAGAAAAATACTGAAATCGACATGAGCCGATATTAGAATCCACAAAATCCTATTAATCATCTGTTTAGATTCTGTCCCTCTCCTACAAGTTCCCTGTTCTGGATAGACACCCTGTAGAGTGCACAACTTGATTAGGTATGAAATACTTGCATTTAGTGTCACTACTGCAAACAAAATCAGACAAAACTGCTATTTTGGATGCTAATGGATTTCTGGCACCAAGGAATAAAACACCATAACAGGCTGACTGACATTCCATTAGTTTTTGACGAAAAAATATTATATTTCCTCAGAGAAGTGGCAAGCCATAAATGTGAAAATGGTTAATTAACTGACCTATTCATGATCTGCCAAAAATGTATTAATATATAAACCTTTATGAGGATGAAGAAGCTTGAGGTCAGTAAACCCCAATAAACCAAATAGCAATTTACCAAAACAACAGATAAACTGCATGACTGATGTTTCTTAAAAGAGACATATTATGGAAAAATAACTTTTTACACATATTTTTGGGTACCTGTAGTGCCTACTAATTCACAAACTTTGAAAACTTAAAACACATTCAGGTTTTTTGTGGGCTGCCTGTATTTGAAAACAACGTTTTATAAACAGCTCAGATAGGATTCTTTTTACTGTACAATAAGGAGACTTTTAGCCAAGACCCCAGCAGCACCACCCATGTGTTTAAACAGAGGTCGGGCATTTTTATATTTACACACCCAATAAACCGATAATACCCAACACAGCAACAGAAAACAGGAGACTGGATTATGGATATCATTTTGATGGAAACATCCAACTAATGATGGCAAAAACATGAACTTGAGTCTTTATCTTCAAATAAAACATCAGCTTCGGTGAGTGAAAGCGTATTTTCATGTTGCGCTGTTAAGCTATCTTTGCATTGGCCATGTTATTCTATGTTGGCTGTGTTGCAGTGAAGTTGTATTCGCTGACTGCATTTGTGAGCTCCTGATCAGGTGCATGTTTCTTCTTTGAATAGTACAGTAAAGATGCACTCTAAAGCAACTTGGATGCTTATGGTGCCCCCTGCTGGAGAAACGTCTGACTAACTCATACATGTGGTGGATATTTACTTTAAGCTACACTAAAAATAAATAAATAAAAAACAGATACATATTTAATTCAAATTGCACTGTATATGAAATATATGTAAGCTTTGAAGTATTATATTTTATATATTTTTTAACATCACAATTTTAGTTAATTTAAACCAACATTGTACTTAACACACACAGTACTTACTTTCACAAATGGAAAGCTATATAAACTGTATAAATAACAATACTTACTGGTTCTTTACTGATCTGCTGGTAAGCATCAGTTTCAAACCTCTGCTTAACCCCAATCAAGGAGACATGCCTGTAGTCTTTGGGTGCATCTTGACTAAAGCTGCAAATTAAATGAAAGAAACATCAATATTGACAAAAAACACATCTGAGACTTGTTGCTGGTTTTATTTCATTTTCTTCAGGACACACTAAACTCAGCCCTAAATCAAAACCTCTACATCTGACTGGGATGACAGCTAATATTATTGTGACTGACTAATCAATGCATCAGTCAAGCTACCTTAGGAATATTTTTACGTAATCAAAAAGTGCACATCACTGGTGAAAGGTCATATTATTTGGCTTCATTCTCTAGTGCATCTGTTTGCAAATAACTATTACTTCTTAGTAGGGTTGGGCGGTATTAGTGTTTTTCCATACCTTGGTATGAGCTTGAGAAAATGCCACGGTATACAAGGATACAAAAATACTTTATGCGGTATTATCGGCGGCAGCGGCTGCTGCAGCTGCAGACGAGTGCCCCCTTCGGACCCCAGTCCTTAGCCTGGCTAAGCCAAAGAGCCTTTCTCAAGCAGATTGTTTCACAGTCATTGTGTGGCAACACGGTTCTGAACGTTGCCAGTCTTTGTAGTGTCTCAGAGTCTTCTCAGTAGTGTGGCAAAACAAGAGTGTCACTGGTAGTGGCGTGGAGGAGAGAGAGCTAAACAAACGCGCGTGCACCTGCTGGTGCATTGTGTGCATGTCTGTCCTTTCTGTGTGCTCTGTGTTGCTCTTCTCCTCTCACTCTCTCTGCTGCATGGCTTTAAAAACCAAAGCCACACCCCATCCCAGATCCCAGGGAGATAACTACGTGGGGAAAGGGGAAGCAGCCTCGCTACCCTGACGCACGTAACAATAACTTTACCAGAGACCGAAATAAACAATTACTTGTTTAGTTTTGAAATAAAAGTGTGTGTGTGTGTTTCTGTGAAACTGGCGCTGTGTTTTGCTGATGTGTGAAGCACGTTTAAGTCCCAGTTTTAATAGACTTCTTTTTTAAATTTGCCACCCAAGCCTACTTCTTAGTCACCAATACTCAACGCTCACTGAACTGTGTGCTGAAACAAAGCTAACAATAATCGGTGATTATTTGGGTACATCATAAGCTACTTGATTTTATTTTGCTTTTCTAATGCTTACAATCAGCTTTACACAAACCTATCTGCAGTAGGGGTAGGATGAACAGTAAAGTGATTCTCAGAATACAACATTTATTCTGTTCCGTCTTGGTATTCAAGGACAGTAAATATCAATAATAAGTTTTAATAACAGTAAATATCTTTAATAAAAGTAAAATCCGAGCACATTTTTGAATGGAATATTGTTCAATCCATTTGCCATTCACGTGGCACAATACAGCATCATGACTTTTGGACACAATATGTTTTACTGTAAAAAAAAAAAAAAATAAATAAATAAAAAATAAAAAATCATCATGTCAAAATTACAGAATGAATACTGTGCCTAACCTTTTAAGACAATGAATTAAATGAGAAATAAGATTTGCAATACTGTGAACTTTCACACAATCTAACCTGAGTAAGTGCTGCTTTTTATGTCTCACAATGTGTTATATAAAACATTGGGGCTTAAGAAATTGAAAGGATCCTCAATTCAATGCAAGTCAATTGTATCACTAGATTAACCAAGTATGTTTAATAGCAAAACAAGAGAACCTACCATTTGACGTAGAGCAACAAAGCACAGGGTATTAGCTCTTGTTTAGAAAAGCCTGTGTTCTCCACTAGCAGATTTGGCCATACAGGAGCTGCAGGAATGCATAACAGGTGAGGAAAGAAACAAAGAAATAGCCCAAAAACAAACATGGTAAACATGACAAACGGCAATATAAAGATGAATGGAGGCTAACAGGATCAATAAGAAACATAATAAATGAACATTAACTGATCCACTGTACTTTTTTCATCACAGATTCCTTTAAGTTGACATTTTTTAATTTTGACCTCTCTAATCCCTTTATCAGATATATCACAATGTAAAAGAATAGCATAAAGAGAATGTCACATAAATTGTATATTTTTGTGTGTGGATCTCACCATAATTGTGCAACGCTCGGGTGAGCAGCAGGGTGGCACAGGCAACGTGAGCAGGGGCAGGCACAGTGAGGGGAGAGCAGAGGAGTGACAGCTCACTGATGTAGCTGAAGAGATGAGTGCTCCGACGCTCCATGAGCAGCAGAGATTGTAGCACTTCTCCGTAGTCCAGCAGAGTGGGAATCTGAGAAAGAAAAAGAATAAATCACTCTTCTACTGACTTGATGAAAGGAAATATGCAGGAACTTGCTTAAGAAAATGTACATTTGAACTCAAAAGGTCTACTACTCACTCGGATCTTTCCTTCTAGCACAGAGATGACCTCTCCCATCATCCTGACCAAGTCCTCATACTGATAGGTGTTATCAGTAAGCCACACAGCCTCTCGAATGGTGAGAATATCTTTACTGATATACCTGAATAAAATAAATTATAAAAACAGGATTAAAAACTATACATGAAGATAAACAGAAGCCTGCATATTTAGAAAGAACACTATCAATATGGACACCAGGAGTCAAAATCATCTTGAAGACACTTCACAATATTAATAATATTAGCAACAACAAGCAGCTTCACCTTGTACAGATAACCATGCAGGCAATGCCCAGTAGCTGCAGTCTAGCTTTGGCCACAGAACGACGGGACAGATAGCGGTCTACACAGCCCACAGTCACATGCAATGCTAGGCTGGAGAAATCCTTCATTGTAGTCACTTCTACCAACCAGTCCACTAATATGTACCTTATGGAATTAGGAAAATAAATAGATCAATGATAAAAACATTTCTTTATGCGACACATCTTGTAAAGGAGAAATGTAAAATTGTTGTGAACATTAAACTAAAAGAATTGGGTGACTGCACTGCAGATACCTCATGGTGTCATTTATGCCCTTTCTGTGTAGGACATCGCCTTGAAGCAGGGATGATGAGCAGGAACGGAAGAGCTGTGCTACCAAATCAGCACAAGCCCGGGACTCTATACCCAAGGGATTGCCACTGGCACAGGACTTTGCTAAAGACAGCTGAAAAATCATAGAACGATGGGTGTTATTTTTGTCTTATGTGAAGAGTTACGTGATTATGCAGACCAGCTTTCAGATATTAATGATTATTATAAAGTAATAATAATAATAATAATAATATAAAAAACAAGTTTAAGTAAGTAAATAAACAATTTTAAGTAAGTCATAATTCTTGATTATTTGTGTTTATATATGCAAATGAGGGATTATATAATCAAATATGTACTCATTTAAATGCATTTCAAGAGCAGAAATCTGAGTAATGGATAAAGTCAGATTAAAAAATCTCGTTTCATTTTGCTGACATATTCGAAGGAAAGATTTTTACAGAAGGAATTTCTTTTTAATCACTTCAAAAACCTTAAGACACTCAACAGCCAAAAGACATTTTCATGTTTATAGACCTTCAGGATAGTGATATAGATAAAAGTGCAATATTTGGTGTTTTTAAGTGCTACTGAAATTGTGATTTCTGTCCCAGAGTGTGAAAAAAAAATATTTTGAGAAAACAGCCTTTAAAATACATGTATTATAAACATTCACACTATTTACAGAAAAACAAATCTAACCATATTCTTACAAATAAATAAATAAAAAATATCTGCATTAATAAAAAAAATATAAAAACAGCTACACAGAACGTTATATCTTGCAATAAATAAATAACAATGCATGTGTGGCTTTCAGCTGAACAGAAACATCTGCACACAAACATACACACTCCACAACAGTAAGAACTGCCAGTCTAGGTTGTTTTATAACACTTTGTAGAGGCAATTCATCATCTACCTCATTAGTTAAGTTTTTCATTGCATCTTCTTGCAAGTGATGGTTGTGGTTCACTTTTGATTTTACATTCACTTTTCTGCATTTTGAGATGATAAAGCTCCCAGCAAAAGCGACACCAGGAAGCATCAAGAATATGTATGCCACATGATGCATCCGAAAAAAAAAAAAACACGTGATCACAAATCAACACCAGCCAATGAAATTTCATGCTTAGGTTTAAACCCCTCCATTTATTTTCATGACTGGTTGGTAATACAAAGGAAATGACCATATTTGGATCTGATAACACCCTTCAGGACAGAGAGAGCGTTACATTAAAACAGTCATTTTAGCTGAACTCTACAGGCACAAACTAACTAAAATCTGAAAATTAACACCTAAATATGTTTTCTTTCCCACAGTCTGTAAGAAGACATGTAATGGAAGCAAAACAGGCCAAAACTGAGCCTAGCATGAAAAAAAAAATGTACCAAAACTGAAGGAAAATAAACAATGAACACACACCTGAGCTTCCCAGCAGCCCTTGGCAGCGTAATCCCTGAGGGTTCGTACACACTGAAGATACCTACCCGGGTCAACCATCTGCAAGGAGCACAAACCAGCAGTCAGAGAAGTGCTAGATGATATAGCCATTAAATTAATATACCATGATACTGACATCTCTTAACATCAACTGACATTATTTCAATTTTAGAAAATTTTTAGTGATATAATATTATGGATCCATTATATGGCACAAGTTCATTACATTTACTAATGTTTAAACAAACTATGTTCTGCAAATATTGCAATAGTGATTCCCCCCGCCCCCAAAAAAACCTTTAGTCACAGGAGCTTCTTACCGCAGCACTGCGATTATGCTCCCAGAGAAGGTATGAACTCTGTACACTTCCACAACTTGATGACTCTTCCAACATACTGAGACCCTCTGCATGCTTCTCCTCATCCTAAAATACACATCAAAATTAAAGTCCAGAACTCAAAATTAATGACACATTGATAAAAAAATATATATTAAGCTAATGTTTTATGGCCGTTTGAATGTTTTTGAGACATCAGTTTACCAGATGCAGTCTGTGGCTCATTAACTAAAGCTGGGGTTACACTAAACAATTTCCACGCCCAATTTTAGCCCCAATTCTCAGTCTGGTCAAGTTTGTGCTGGTCACCTCTAACTGGCAGTCTTGTTGTCAGTTGTGAGGTGACAGTGCCCGAGCAGTGTACAAGGAGCGTGTTAATTGTTTTTCAGAGTAGTTTGAGTATATCAAACTTTTTTTTTCAACCCTAACATAGCCTAGTAGTGCATTCTGGTCAGCGACCCAATTTGAACAGGTACTGTCAATAGCAAATGAAAACTGAGCATGAAGAGTATGAAGAGTAAAAGAAAAACACCTGTATTCAACATGTGCAATATAATTTTTTTTTTTTTTACATTACACCTTAAATGATGCAGTAGCTAAATCCAGGTACTAGTAAATTCACATAAAAATCCCACATATGCCTCACACATCACCTCCAACTCCCACTGCAGTTTATACAGACCATGCTTAGTTCAACTTTCCACCCAAGACCTCACCTAAATGTGTTTTTCATTCATTTTGTGGCTGCAGAAAACTTGCAGTTCCATATTTAAACTGCATCATGTAAGTCATGTAATGTATGTTGTGTTTAATGGGTGATGAACATTGTTTTATTCATCCAAAAAATCAGCAAAACTCATTTAGGAAGCATGAGATTTGCAATCTTTTTTATAATTTTCTACTACTTTAAAACAGTTACTTAAAAGCTTAACACTGCCAATTCTTTACATTTGGCACATTACCACTGCACTTCAGAGTACTCACGTCAAACAGTTGAAGAATTCTAGCCAGGCAGTGTAGTAGTGCTCCTCTTCTCTCCTATAAAAATGATTAAAAGTAGAATATAAGTGACAAAATAGCTGCTGTATTATTTGTATGATTAAAAAAAAAAGTTACAACTAAAGAATGCATGATCTTCCTTACCAAGTTGCCATCACACTCTGCTTTGAGATGGTCGTACACTACTGCCTTGCAGCAGCTTCCAGAGGGAGACCAGGGGGGACGGATGAAAACCCAGATAAAGGGGTCAGCCATGGGGTAGCGTAGACTCTCAGCCAGACTAAAGAACCGAGCAGCCATCCTGCCACACAGGTCAGCTCGGCCCTCATCACTAAGCGATGCTGGAGTACAACAATGACAGTCCGGTGAAAACTAGGATAAGCATCATCTCATTTAACTACTAACAGGTCAAAAGCATTTTTTCCATTACAAAAATAGAACTCATTAGAAATGCAATCAATAACACCAAGCCAATGAACAGGTACACTAAAGAATAACAAACTTACGTCCTTCATTGTATAAATATGCAATTCCCAGCTTGACAGCAGCCTCAAAATTTCCTTTCTCAGCAGCTCTGGTGATTAAAAAAATGTATCATAAGTTAAAAGTAGAAATCTCAAGTTGAAGCTCAAGAATAATCAATTGACTATAATGCTGCAGATCAGCCTTCCTATAAACTTTAGCATCATCCCTAATTGACCATCTAGGTATCGCCTTTAGACATTCGTATTAACTGAACTTAGCGTGTTAAGATTTGGGATGGAGGTGGAACTACAGGAAGTCATATCTCAAGAAGCATCAGTTACCAATGAAGTAGACTATTACAGTTTACCTCTCAAAAAGCCAAACAGTACTAGGAGCTGGCCAGCGGTCCTTGAAACTGACCCGTGCCCAGACACTTGAACTGTTGTCAATGATATCACGAAACTGAGAATGCACCTAGAAGAAAAAAAAAAAAAAAAAAAAAAGAATACATCAACTTAGAAGTGAGGTTCTCCATTAGAGAAACTGTGGTTATAACATGCTGTCTACTTGGCTATTAGCCATATCACCTGCTTGTGACATCATGGAAAAAGAGTATACCATCTCCAATGGACCCTCATAAGCCCCATAAACATCATCAATCTCTCACAGAATTGTTAGATGAAATAGCATTGTACACAGTTTGGTTTTATCTAAACAGCACCACAATTCCCCACGGTCAAATAACATGGTTCCACTTACAGCTCGGGCAGACAGGAGATCCTCAGCAGAGAGGTATTGAAGAACACACAGGAGCACCTCCTCAGGAAGGGACAGGAGTGTCAGCGAGGGCACCGGCTTTCGGACCCGTTTTCGTGCAGGTAAAGAGAAACATTTAGAGCACCGACAGTGTAGCACTAAAAAAAAAAAAAAAAAAAAAGAAGAAGAAGAAAGAACAAAAAAATTAGAATTTCTCAATCCCACCATAAAACTCATGCCAAATACAGACTCCTCTATGTAATGGGCATGTAATTCAAGTGCTGTTTATCCAAGTCAGACTTTATCCAAGTATGTGCATGTTTATTAATTTTTATGGTATAAATAATTGGATATCTGTATTACTAATTACAGTACTACAGGCTACTGATGTGTGTTAGTAGCTAATTTAGTTACTATCTAGTAACCTTATATTACAAATAATACTATACAGTAATACAACTAAATATTATAATAAAATACATATACAACATATGCATGTGTGTACGAATAAATAATACGGATTGTGTGCATGTTACTCAGTAGTGTTTGTATAAACAGTATATTTGTAACGTTCTGACTCAGCGCCTCATTTCCCTCCTCACTGCTAGTTAAGGTTGAGTATCATATTTGTTAACACTGGTTAGCTTAATTACCTCAGTACACAGGGTGGTATAAACACACACTATCCAGCCAAATGAACTGTCAAATCTAAAAAGCTCATATATATTCATGCCTATCTTAAATAGTTTGCACTTCTTCTCAGGTTAAGCAGCAGTCATACAACCAGTTTTAGGTTAGCATCTGAAGCTAACGATGAGTAGTTAAGACTGATTTTACATCCCTAAATCACTATAACATAGCGAATAAAGTGAAGATACTCTGATCAGCAGTGAAAACATCTTTCACAGGTAACGTTATTACTAATAAAGTTACTCACAACTTTCTAGTGTGACGTGTATTAGAGTAGCCTTAACATTTCCTGGCTAACTGACTTAGCTTAGCTAGCCAAGTGAACACAGGTAACATTACTCACCGCCTGCTTTCATTTCAAACGAAGGTCGACCGGCTGTTACTATTCCCCAAAACTAGTGTATCCTAAAAGGGTTGTAATAAAGCTTTAAGAGTTTTTTGACTAATTCTGCGATACTTCAAACGGTCATGTAGTTCGTGAGCACTAACACTAGTAGTGCTGATGATGAACTAGCACACAGCTCAACTTATAGGTCCTCCCCCAAAACTCTAGTACCGCCCGCGCGAGTCCAGTTTAAACATCAACTTCAACCGCCGATTGGCTGAAAAGTGAACACGCCCATCGAAACCTCTTCGTGCTCAGTTGTTGCGTATGTAAAAGGCGGCAAGCCATTGGTTTATATTCCGGAAAAGTTAACCGAGACTTGTCATTGGACGAAATGATGCTATTTCGAATTGCGCGTTTCTATTCTTGATGCCATTGGTTAACACGTTTGTAAGTCTGCATTATATTTCTTGTATGATATATACTATTTAAATGTGCTAATTTTTACTTCATCTGGACAGTTCTTCGAAACACATTTTTATGTTCATTTCAGCATTAATAAGGATCATGTTCCTTATTAATTATGAATAGTACACCATCCTTCTTAGTAGACCAGTCTGATGACCAGTAGACTGTGACATTTTATTTCTACTTTGGAAAATCTGACAATATGGACCAATAAACATATTTTATAGTATTTAATCTGTTTGAACTGTCCCTTTTCAACTCAATTATACCACAGCTCACCACCGGATGTCTAGTCTTAGTCACAACAGACAGTGTAGCTGAAGAATCAAATACTGCTGATAGTACAATTTCATAACTTTCACCAATAACAGAATGTGTTTTCATTTGCAATGCTGCATGAAAATGTTTATCTGAATTTGATCATCTGAATGTGTGTGTGTGTGTGTGTATACACAGTCATGGCCCAAAGTGTTGACACCCCTGAATTTTTTACAGAAAATGAAGTATTTCTCCCAGAAAATTATTGCAATTACACATGTTTTGTTATACAGTTTAGTTCCTTTGTGTGTATTGGAACAACACAAAAACAGAGGAAAAAAAGGCAAATTTGACATAATTTCACACAAAACTCCAAAAATGGGCCAGACAAAATTATTGGTACCTTTTCAAAATTGAGGGTAAATAATTTAGTTTCAAGCATGTGATGCTCATTCAAACTCACCTGTGATAAGTAACAATTTAAATATCACACCTGAAACCAGATAAAAAGGAGAGAAGTTGACTCAATCTTTGCATTTGCAATCTGTGTGTGCCACACTAAGCATGGAGAACAGAAAGAGGAGAAGACAACTGTCTGAGGACTTGAGAACCAAAATTGAGGGAAAATATCAACAATTTCAAGATTACAAGTCCATCTCCAGAGATCTTGATGTTCCTTTGTCCACGGTGCGCAACATAATCAAGAAGTTTACAACCCATGGCACTGTAGCTAATCGCCCTGGACGTGGACAGAGGAGAAAAATTTATAAAAGGTTGCAACACAGGATAGTCCGGATGGTGGATAAGCAGCCCCAATCAAGTTCCAAAGAAATTCAAGTTGTCCTGCAGGCGCAGGGTGCATCAGTGCAGTGTTAATTTTGACAGGTGATTTTGATTTAGTTTTAGTCTTAGTCTTCTGACTAAAATGTATATTAGTTTTAGTCAAATTTTAGTCATGTAGTTATTGTTAGTTTTAGTCTAGTTTTTGTTGACGAAAACTGAAAACATTTTAGTCTAGTTTTAGTCAATTACAAACCGGATTACAAAAAAGTTGGGACACTAAACAAATTGTGAATAAAACTGAATGCAATGATGTGGATGTGCCAACATCTAATATTTTATTCAGAATAGAACACAAATCACAGATCAAAAGTTTAAACTGAGAGAATGTTTGTTGTATAAAAAGGGAATTTTACTATGTAAGAGAGTCAAATTTGAAAACTAGACACTAAACACAAGATAAGACTTATTTTATAATCTACAACCGTGTAGGTGTAGTAACGTA